>CM076255.1:3292518-3378675 GCA_038380765.1 Odontothrips loti
CAATGATTTTAGCGCCTGTGCTTCGCATCAAACCTTTTTTTGTAAAGAAAAAAAAAGATTTTAAAATTCACCGTTTTCCAAAATGGCTTGCACGGGTACACGCCGTAGCGTTTTAAGGAACGTAACGCTATGGTAGGTTCGCCCAATGTTGGAGGCAGGTCTGTACTAAATTTCAACGTTCTAACTTGAAAAACGTAGAAATGGTCGCGCTGACCATAAGTGGGCACTAATTTTGACGCCCAGTGTATAATCCCCAGTTTCATTTCAAAAATGGACCTCAGGTGTTACTGCTGGTGCCAGTGGTCAAAACAGGGCATATCAGGCTTGTCAGACGACCGCAGTCGCTTCTCGATGAGGCGTCTATGTGGCCTCCGTCAACCTTCCCAACTATTCATTTGACTTGCACAGAATTAATAAATCAGTACACAGTGTACACAGTGTTTAGGGGCAATTAGAGTGCAGTATGTGAAAAATTACAACGTGTTTAGTGGCTAGGGTCAAAATGACCCCTTCAGACAAAGAAGGTGAGAACTACTACAAAACTTGAGCTAGAAGGCTGAAATTTTAAGGGATTGCAGTGACCCCGACTCATCTTGAAAACTGCGTAACGCAAGGATTCTGATTTGGGGGCGTTTCGGTTGGGCATTGATCTTGTTTCGAAATTACATATTAGATTTCTTATAAGAAAAAAAAAAAAAAACTAAGGGAACTCGTTTTGAGGGACCGCAGATCGCTGGGAGTTTGTCTTGGGACCATCCGTCGCCTGCAGTCAACGATCGCCTTTCGCGTACTCTGCAGGGCCCGGAGTAATAGATCAGTGGCTAGGTCCGGTTAAGACGCAAGAAAAACACAGAATTTAAAAAAAATATTACGAATACTGATTGTGCAGAAACTGTATTTATGAGAAGTATGCAAATCTCGAAAAACCTTTTTTTTTCCCTCAAAACTCAAAGAACGAGTCCGTCCGAGGACGCTGAAGCGTTCTCTATGCCTGTCTTGTTATCTGAGAGTTTACACCAAACATTATCGTGTTGTTTCAACAGCCGTTTCAAAAGACCTTTTCTCGCTAAGTTCATAATTGTTTAAACACTATTTTCAATGTGAACAATATAACGTATTTCCATGCGATTTTTTAAATGAACTGAAAAGAAATATCAGATCACCTTGTGTCAATGTGTCACACAGTTTGGTTCGCGCCGAAGGCCAGCGTGAGGAACCTGTGTGCTCACGGCTCGTCTTACACCTTCTAGGGTGTAAGCATGTTGTGTCGGTCTACTTATCTCCCTTTAGATACGATTATGTTGCTCTATGCTTATGCCATCATATCGTTTCGTTTTCTGGTACTTCAGACCAAAAATACTTGGACAATCTGAATTGCAGTAGGCCTATTTGTTCGCTAAAATTATCAATTTTTCAACAGTGTTTCTTTAACACCAACACAAACCACAGGTACATACTCACCCAGACTCATTGGTGCAGCGGCGCAGAGCCCCGGTCAGGCCTTGCTGACGGTGAACCTGCCGTGTGGCGCGCGTCAAGGGCCAGTGTGGGGAAACTGTGAGCTCAAGGGTAGTCGTACACCTTTCTGGGTGTTTTTGCCTTGACATCTACCTGATGTAAGAAGAACGTGTGATCGCGGTAGCGAACATACCTTGCCGAGCATGATTATGTTGTTTGAGGTATATATCTCGCTAACGCAAACGGAAACTACGATTTCGGTTGGCAACACACCTTAATAACCGTCAGTGTCGTGCAATAGGTGTACATAGTAAAATAATAGTGCGAATTCACTTTCATTACGTTTAGCATGTAATACGATTTTTACCAGAGTTTAATCACTTCTATCATCCATTCATCGTGTTGCTCTTCTAATTAGTCCGGACACAACCACATTTAAGTCTTTGACAGCTATATTGAGCGACTTATTTTAAGCAGCAAACACCAAATAAGAAGAACGGAACACAACTCTGTGAGGAGTAGCACTAGTTGCATGGCTGAGAGACGGATTAACGGCGCACTGGATTTTTGGATTTCAGCGAAAAACATATCCCAATCTCTGTGATCTTGCGGTATATGCATAGAAATAATGGTTTCTACCTTTTAGTTGGTACGCCCAGAAGTCCTAGATCTAGGAATGAAAGGCACGTTATGGTAGTATTGTAATCCCCACATAACTTAATAAACTGATGACTGTTATAATGCTGCCTAATGTCACACTAGACATTCCTAGGAGCTCCATGTCTCAAGGTGGTATCATCTTTCACATGTTTATTTACAGCTTTGACTGTTGGCGTGCGCAAGATCTGTAGGTTAGATAAGTTAGGATAGGTTAGGTTAGGTAGGAGACTGTTGTGGCAGGGTATAGGATGTAGTATTAACGGTCCCCGTGAGGTTCCGTAAGGTAAGGTTAGGTTAGGTTAGTGAAGGTTAGGTAAGGTTAGATAAGGTTAGGTAAGGTTAAGGTTAGGTTAGGTGGTATCTTCTCTCACATAGTTACACACAGCTCTGACAGTTGCCCTGCGCGATCGAAAGGCACCTTATGGTAGTATTGTAATCCCTACATAACTTAATAAACTGATGACTGTTATAATGCTGCCTTATGTCACACTACACATTCCTAGGAGCTCCATGTCTCAAAGTGGTATCATCTTTCACACGTTTACACACAGCTCTGACTAATGCCGTGCGCAAGATCTGTAGGTTAGATGGGTTAGGTTAGGTTAGGTATGAGACTGTTGTAGGAGGGTACAGGATGCAGTATTGACGGTCCCCGTGAGGTGAGGTTAGGTTAGGTAAGGTTAGGTTAGGTAGATTAGGTTAGGTTAGGTTAGGTAAGGTAAGGTTAGGTTATGTGGTATCTTCTTTCACATGTTTACACACAGCTCTGACAGTTGCCGTGCGAAAGATCTGTAAAAAAGCGGAGTTGGAAAATGCTTCACACAGCTAAGTGAATCTACTTATCAAACGAGGCTAGGGGCATACAAGGTCTGTAGTATTGACATCAATAGGTTCCGTGTTGATGCGGCTTGATTCTATCAAACCAGGGCGACTCTTCCCATTAATCTTGATTTTTTGACACAGCTAACACTGAGCTGTAACGCCTAACATTATCCTTAACCTCAGACAGTAAATGGCCTTAAAAAAGAGCCCCTGTGGCCACTATTGGGATCATCATGACATTTATGCAACGTCTCGCTTGTATTTTCGTCTGGAAGCAACTGCAAACAACGCCAAATCCGAAAAAAAAAACTGAAAAATTTGACACTTTTTAACGATATTTTCTTGCCGTTGGGTGGTTTCTCCTGATAGGGGTAGGAAGGCGCGGGAACCGAATTTAAATGATTCCAACCTTTTAAAAAATCGCATGGAGGTACGTTATATTGTTCACATTGAAAATAGTGTTTAAACAATTATAAACTGAGCGACAAAAGTTGGTTTGAAACGGCTGTTGAGACAACATGTCCGTTTGCACTTGCCGTACGCGAAAGATCGGGTCGAGAGAGGTTTCGGACGAAAATGAGATTCGGAGACGCATCTAAAATACAAACAAACCCTGTTAGTCTCGGTTAGGTTAGGTTAGGTTAGGGTAGGTAGGTTAGGTTAGGTTAGGTTCGGTAAGGTTAGATGGTATCTTCTTTCACATGTTTACACACAGCTCTGACAGTTGCCGTGCGCAAGATCTGTAAAAAAACGTAGTTGGAAAATGCTTCACACAGCTAAGTGAATCTACTCATCAAACGAGGCTAGGGGCATACAAGGTCTGTAGTATTGACAGCAATAGGTTCCGTGTTGTTGCGGCTGGATTCTATCAAACCAGGACGACTCTTCCCATCAATCTCGACTTTTTGACACAGCTGACACTGAGCTGTAACGCCTAACATTATCCTTAACCTTAGACAGTAAATGGCCTTAAAACAGTGCCCCTGTGGCCACTATTGGGATCATCATGACATTTATGCAACGTCTCGCTTGTATTTGCGTCTGGAAGCAACTGCACCCGACGCAAAACCTGAAAATAACTAAAAAAATTGACACTTTTTAACGATATTTTCTTGCCGTTGGGTGTTTTCTCCAGATAGGGGTAGGAAGGTGCGGAGACTGATTTTGTATGATTCCAACCTTTAAGAAAAAGATGTCAGACCGGGAAGTCGGTATCTCAACGACTTCAACTCTTTAAACGCTGCGGCGTGTTTCGTTGCAAGCCATTGCTAAGAAGTGAGACTTAAACAAAGGACCTTTCAGTTCGAAAACGCCTGAAAATGATGGCGCGTCGCTGTTTTTTAATGATATTAGCGCCTGTGCTCCGCATCAAACCATTTTGGGTAAAAAAAAAAAAACGTTTTGAACACCGTAAATTGTGACGAGCCAATAAACATGCCCGCCATAGTTTGAACGGTTCACTGGGAAAAACGCGTTTTTCAGAATTTTTCATTGAACGTAAATTAAATTTACAGTTTTAGTAGACTCATTTCTTTTATACTCAGTTCTCTACACTGTGTAACGTAGTTGCAGCGGAGCGAAGAACACCAAGTCACGATTTGGGGGAGTGCCAATTTCTGTGACTTTGTCATTTTTTTTGAAATTTGACATACGTCCCCTCCCCTCCTTCAAAACCCCCCTCCCCCTACCCCCGCAGGCAACCTATTTGAGTGACGGCACCAAATGTGTCACTCAGTAATTCTTTATTTGAGGCCACGATATTGCGGTTTGATCTTCAGGTTCTGGATTGGCCCTTGTCTGTTACCAATAACGAGAGTTTTCTCTGCCCCGTGTAAAGATTATCTTATGCAGCCCCGATAGGGACTATTTTTAAATGTCATTGGACATTGTTAAGAAGTGAGACTCAAACAAAGGACCTTTCAGTTTCAAAAACGCCTGAAAACGATTGCGCGTCGCCTTTTTCCAATGATCCTAGCGCCTGCGCTCAGCATCAAACCATTTTGGGTAAAAAAAAAACGATTTTAAAATTCACTGTTTTCAAAGATGGCTTGCACGGGGACACGCCGTAGCGTTTTAAGGAACGTAACGCTATGGTAGGTTCGCCCAATGTTGAAGGCAGGTCTGTACCAAATTTCAACGTTCTAACTTGAAAAACCTAGAAATGGTAGCGCTGACCACAAGTGGGACGCTAATTTTGACGCCCAGTGTATAATCCCCAGTTTCATTTCAAAACTGGACCTCAGGTCCTACTGCTGGTGCCAGTGGTCAAAACAGGGCATATCAGGCTTGTCAGACGACCGCAGTCGCTTCGCTCGCGATAAAGGTATTCCCTTCTCGATAAGGCGTCTATGTGGCCTCCGTCAACCTTCCTAACTATTCATTTGACTTGCACAGACTTAATAAATCAGTACACAGTGTACACAGTGTTTAGAGGCAATTAGAGTGCAGTATGTGAAAAATTACAACGTGTTTAGTGGCTAGGGTCAAAATGACCACTTCAGACAAAGAAGGTGAAAGGCTTTGTAACTACTACAAAAATTGAGCTAGAGGGCTGAAATTTTGAGGGATTGCAGAGACCCCGATTCATCTCGAAAACTGCGTAACGCAAGAATTCTGATATGGGGGCGTTTCGGTTGGGCATTGATCTTGTTTCGAAATTACATATTAGATTTCTTATAAGAAAAAAAAAAAAAAAAAACTAAGGGAACTCGTTTTGAGGGACCGCAGATCGCTGGTAGTTTGTCTTGGGACCATCCGTCGCCTGCAGTCAACGATCGCCTTTCGCGTACTCTGCATTGCCCGGAGTAATAGATCAGTGGCTAGGTCCGGTTAAGACGCAAGAAAAACACAGAATTAAAAAAAAATATTACGAATACTGATTGTGCAGAAACTGTATTTATGAGAAGTATGCAAATCTCGAAAAACCTTTTTTTTCCCTCAAAACTCAAAGAACGAGTCCGTCCGAGGACGCTGAAGCGTTCTCTATGCCTGTCTTGTTATCTGAGAGTTTACACCAAACATTATCGTGTTGTTTCAACAGCCGTTTCAAAAGACCTTTTCTCGCTAAGTTCATAATTGTTTAAACACTATTTTCAATGTGAACAATATAACGTATTTCCATGCGATTTTTTAAATGAACTGAAAAGAAATATCAGATCACCTTGTGTCAATGTGTCACACAGTTTGGTTCGCGCCGAAGGCCAGCGTGAGGAACCTGTGTGCTCACGGCTCGTCTTACACCTTCTAGGGTGTAAGCATGTTGTGTCGGTCTACTTATCTCCCTTTAGATACGATTATGTTGCTCTATGCTTATGCCATCATATCGTTTCGTTTTCTGGTACTTCAGACCAAAAATACTTGGACAATCTGAATTGCAGTAGGCCTATTTGTTCGCTAAAATTATCAATTTTTCAACAGTGTTTCTTTAACACCAACACAAACCACAGGTACATACTCACCCAGACTCATTGGTGCAGAGGCGCAGAGCCCCGGTCAGGCCTTGCTGACGGTGAACCTGCCGTGTGGCGCGCGTCAAGGGCCAGTGTGGGGAAACTGTGAGCTCAAGGGTAGTCGTACACCTTTCTGGGTGTTTTTGCCTTGACATCTACCTGATGTAAGAAGAACGTGTGATCGCGGTAGCGAACATACCTTGCCGAGCATGATTATGTTGTTTGAGGTATATATCTCGCTAACGCAAACGGAAACTACGATTTCGGTTGGCAACACACCTTAATAACCGTCAGTGTCGTGCAATAGGTGTACATAGTAAAATAATAGTGCGAATTCACTTTCATTACGTTTAGCATGTAATACGATTTTTACCAGAGTTTAATCACTTCTATCATCCATTCATCGTGTTGCTCTTCTAATTAGTCCGGACACAACCACATTTAAGTCTTTGACATCTATATCGAGCGACTTATTATAAGCAACAAACACCAAATAAGAAGAACGGAACACAACTCTGTGAGGAGTAGCACCAGTTGCATGGCTGAGAGACGGATTAACGGCGCACTGGATTTTTGGATTTCAGCGAAAAACATATCCCAATCTCTGTGATCTTGCGGTACATGCATAGAAATAATGGTTTCTACCTTTCAGTTGGTACGCCCAGAAGTCTAAGATCTAGGAATGAAAGGCACGTTATGGTAGTATTGTAATCCCCACATAACTTAATAAACTGATGACTGTTATAATGCTGCCTAATGTCACACTAGACATTCCTAGGAGCTCCATGTCTCAAGGTGGTATCATCTTTCACATGTTTATTTACAGCTTTGACTGCGCAAGATCTGTAGGGTAGATAAGTTAGGATAGGTTAGGTTAGGTAGGAGACTGTTGTGGCAGGGTATAGGATGTAGTATTAACGGTCCCCGTGAGGTTCCGTAAGGTAAGGTTAGGTTAGGTTAGTGAAGGTTAGGTAAGGTTAGATAAGGTTAGGTAAGGTTAGGTTAGGTTAGGTGGTATCTTCTCTCACATAGTTACACACAGCTCTGACAGTTGCCCTGCGCGATCGAAAGGCACCTTATGGTAGTATTGTAATCCCTACATAACTTAATAAACTGATGACTGTTATAATGCTGCCTTATGTCACACTACACATTCCTAGGAGCCTCATGTCTCAAAGTGGTATCATCTTTCACACGTTTACACACAGCTCTGACTAATGCCGTGCGCAAGATCTGTAGGTTAGATATGTTAGGTTAGGTATGAGACTGTTGTAGGAGGGTACAGGATGCAGTATTGACGGTCCCCGTGAGGTTAGGTTAGGTAAGGTAAGGTTAGGTAGATTAGGTTAGGTTAGGTTAGGTAAGGTAAGGTTAGGTAGGTTAGGTTAGGTTGGTTAGGTTAGGTAAGGTTAGGTTAGGTCGATTAGGTTAGGTTAGGTTAGGTAAGGTAAGGTTAGGTGGTATCTTCTTTCACATGTTTACACACAGCTCTGACAGTTGCCGTGCGAAAGATCTGTAAAAAAGCGGAGTTGGAAAATGCTTCACACAGCTAAGTGAATCTACTCATCAAACGAGGCTAGGGGCATACAAGGTCTGTAGTATTGACATCAATAGGTTCCGTGTTGATGCGGCTTGATTCTATCAAACCAGGGCGACTCTTCCCATTAATCTTGATTTTTTGACACAGCTAACACTGAGCTGTAACGCCTAACATTATCCTTAACCTCAGACAGTAAATGGCCTTAAAAAAGAGCCCCTGTGGCCACTATTGGGATCATCATGACATTTATGCAACGTCTCGCTTGTATTTTCGTCTGGAAGCAACTGCAAACAACGCCAAATCCGAAAAAAAAACTGAAAAATTTGACACTTTTTAACGATATTTTCTTGCCGTTGGGTGGTTTCTCCTGATAGGGGTAGGAAGGCGCGGGAACCGAATTTAAATGATTCCAACCTTTTAAAAAATCGCATGGAGGTACGTTATATTGTTCACATTGAAAATAGTGTTTAAACAATTATAAACTGAGCGACAAAAGTTGGTTTGAAACGGCTGTTGAGACAACATGTCCGTTTGCACTTGCCGTACGCGAAAGATCGGGTCGAGAGAGGTTTCGGACGAAAATGAGATTCGGAGACGCATCTAAAATACAAACAAACCCTGTTAGTCTCGGTTAGGTTAGGTTAGGTTAGGGTAGGTAGGTTAGGTTAGGTTAGGTTCGGTAAGGTTAGATGGTATCTTCTTTCACATGTTTACACACAGCTCTGACAGTTGCCGTGCGCAAGATCTGTAAAAAAACGTAGTTGGAAAATGCTTCACACAGCTAAGTGAATCTACTCATCAAACGAGGCTAGGGGCATACAAGGTCTGTAGTATTGACAGCAATAGGTTCCGTGTTGATGCGGCTGGATTCTATCAAACCAGGACGACTCTTCCCATCAATCTCGACTTTTTGACACAGCTGACACTGAGCTGTAACGCCTAACATTATCCTTAACCTTAGACAGTAAATGGCCTTAAAAAAGTGCCCCTGTGGCCACTATTGGGATCATCATGACATTTATGCAACGTCTCGCTTGTATTTGCGTCTGGATGCAACTGCACCCGACGCAAAACCTGAAAATAACTAAAAAAATTGACACTTTTTAACGATATTTTCTTGCCGTTGGGTGTTTTCTCCAGATAGGGGTAGGAAGGTGCGGAGACTGATTTTGTATGATTCCAACCTTTAAGAAAAAGATGTCAGACCGGGAAGTCGGTATCTCAACGACTTCAACTCTTTAAACGCTGCGGCGTGTTTCGTTGCAAGCCATTGCTAAGAAGTGAGACTTAAACAAAGGACCTTTCAGTTCGAAAACGCCTGAAAATGATGGCGCGTCGCTGTTTTTTAATGATATTAGCGCCTGTGCTCCGCATCAAACCATTTTGGGTAAAAAAAAAAAAACGTTTTGAACACCGTAAATTGTGACGAGCCAATAAACATGCCCGCCATAGTTTGAACGGTTCACTGGGAAAAACGCGTTTTTCAGAATTTTTCATTGAACGTAAATTAAATTTACAGTTTTAGTAGACTCATTTCTTTTATACTCAGTTCTCTACACTGTGTAACGTAGTTGCAGCGGAGCGAAGAACACCAAGTCACGATTTGGGGGAGTGCCAATTTCTGTGACTTTGTCATTTTTTTTTGAAATTTGACATACGTCCCCTCCCCTCCTTCAAAACCCCCCTCCCCCTACCCCCGCAGGCAACCTATTTGAGTGACGGCACCAAATGTGTCACTCAGTAATTCTTTATTTGAGGCCACGATATTGCGGTTTGATCTTCAGGTTCTGGATTGGCCCTTGTCTGTTACCAATAACGAGAGTTTTCTCTGCCCCGTGTAAAGATTATCTTATGCAGCCCCGATAGGGACTATTTTTAAATGTCATTGGACATTGTTAAGAAGTGAGACTCAAACAAAGGACCTTTCAGTTTCAAAAACGCCTGAAAACGATTGCGCGTCGCCTTTTTCCAATGATCCTAGCGCCTGCGCTCAGCATCAAACCATTTTGGGTAAAAAAAAAAAAACGATTTTAAAATTCACTGTTTTCAAAGATGGCTTGCACGGGGACACGCCGTAGCGTTTAAAGGAACGTAACGCTATGGTAGGTTCGCCCAATGTTGGAGGCAGGTCTGTACCAAATTTCAACGTTCTAACTTGAAAAACCTAGAAATGGTAGCGCTGACCACAAGTGGGACGCTAATTTTGACGCCCAGTGTATAATCCCCAGTTTCATTTCAAAACTGGACCTCAGGTCCTACTGCTGGTGCCAGTGGTCAAAACAGGGCATATCAGGCTTGTCAGACGACCGCAGTCGCTTCGCTCGCGATAAAGGTATTCCCTTCTCGATAAGGCGTCTATGTGGCCTCCGTCAACCTTCCTAACTATTCATTTGACTTGCACAGACTTAATAAATCAGTACACAGTGTACACAGTGTTTAGAGGCAATTAGAGTGCAGTATGTGAAAAATTACAACGTGTTTACTGGCTAGGGTCAAAATGACCATTTCAGACAAAGAAGGTGAAAGGCTTTGTAACTACCACAAATATTGAACTAGAAGGCTAAAATTTTGAGGGATTGCAGTGACCCCGATTCATCTCGAAAACTGCGTAACGCAAGAATTCTGATATGGGGGCGTTTCGGTTGGGCATTGATCTTGTTTCGAAATTACATATTAGATTTCTTATAAGAAAAAAAAAAAAAAACTAAGGGAACTCGTTTTGAGGGACCGCAGATCGCTGGGAGTTTGTCTTGGGACCATCCGTCGCCTGCAGTCAACGATCGCCTTTCGCGTACTCTGCAGGGCCCGGAGTAATAGATCAGTGGCTAGGTCCGGTTAAGACGCAAGAAAAACACAGAATTTAAAAAAAATATTACGAATACTGATTGTGCAGAAACTGTATTTATAAGAAGTATGCAAATCTCGAAAAACCTTTTTTTTCCCTCAAAACTCAAAGAACGAGTCCGTCCGAGGACGCTGAAGCGTTCTCTATGCCTGTCTTGTTATCTGAGAGTTTACACCAAACATTATCGTGTTGTTTCAACAGCCGTTTCAAAAGACCTTTTCTCGCTAAGTTCATAATTGTTTAAACACTATTTTCAATGTGAACAATATAACGTATTTCCATGCGATTTTTTAAATGAACTGAAAAGAAATATCAGATCACCTTGTGTCAATGTGTCACACAGTTTGGTTCGCGCCGAAGGCCAGCGTGAGGAACCTGTGTGCTCACGGCTCGTCTTACACCTTCTAGGGTGTAAGCATGTTGTGTCGGTCTACTTATCTCCCTTTAGATACGATTATGTTGCTCTATGCTTATGCCATCATATCGTTTCGTTTTCTGGTACTTCAGACCAAAAATACTTGGACAATCTGAATTGCAGTAGGCCTATTTGTTCGCTAAAATTATCAATTTTTCAACAGTGTTTCTTTAACACCAACACAAACCACAGGTACATACTCACCCAGACTCATTGGTGCAGCGGCGCAGAGCCCCGGTCAGGCCTTGCTGACGGTGAACCTGCCGTGTGGCGCGCGTCAAGGGCCAGTGTGGGGAAACTGTGAGCTCAAGGGTAGTCGTACACCTTTCTGGGTGTTTTTGCCTTGACATCTACCTGATGTAAGAAGAACGTGTGATCGCGGTAGCGAACATACCTTGCCGAGCATGATTATGTTGTTTGAGGTATATATCTCGCTAACGCAAACGGAAACTACGATTTCGGTTGGCAACACACCTTAATAACCGTCAGTGTCGTGCAATAGGTGTACATAGTAAAATAATAGTGCGAATTCACTTTCATTACGTTTAGCATGTAATACGATTTTTACCAGAGTTTAATCACTTCTATCATCCATTCATCGTGTTGCTCTTCTAATTAGTCCGGACACAACCACATTTAAGTCTTTGACATCTATATCGAGCGACTTATTATAAGCAGCAAACACCAAATAAGAAGAACGGAACACAACTCTGTGAGGAGTAGCACCAGTTGCATGGCTGAGAGACGGATTAACGGCGCACTGGATTTTTGGATTTCAGCGAAAAACATATCCCAATCTCTGTGATCTTGCGGTACATGCATAGAAATAATGGTTTCTACCTTTCAGTTGGTACGCCCAGAAGTCTAAGATCTAGGAATGAAAGGCACGTTATGGTAGTATTGTAATCCCCACATAACTTAATAAACTGATGACTGTTATAATGCTGCCTAATGTCACACTAGACATTCCTAGGAGCTCCATGTCTCAAGGTGGTATCATCTTTCACATGTTTATTTACAGCTTTGACTGTTGGCGTGCGCAAGATCTGTAGGTTAGATAAGTTAGGATAGGTTAGGTTAGGTAGGAGACTGTTGTGGCAGGGTATAGGATGTAGTATTAACGGTCCCCGTGAGGTTCCGTAAGGTAAGGTTAGGTTAGGTTAGTGAAGGTTAGGTAAGGTTAGATAAGGTTAGGTAAGGTTAGGTTAGGTTAGGTGGTATCTTCTCTCACATAGTTACACACAGCTCTGACAGTTGCCCTGCGCGATCGAAAGGCACCTTATGGTAGTATTGTAATCCCTACATAACTTAATAAACTGATGACTGTTATAATGCTGCCTTATGTCACACTACACATTCCTAGGAGCTCCATGTCTCAAAGTGGTATCATCTTTCACACGTTTACACACAGCTCTGACTAATGCCGTGCGCAAGATCTGTAGGTTAGATATGTTAGGTTAGGTATGAGACTGTTGTAGGAGGGTACAGGATGCAGTATTGACGGTCCCCGTGAGATGAGGTTAGGTTAGGTAAGGTAAGGTTAGGTAGATTAGGTTAGGTTAGGTTAGGTAAGGTAAGGTTAGGTGGTATCTTCTTTCACATGTTTACACACAGCTCTGACAGTTGCCGTGCGAAAGATCTGTAAAAAAGCGGAGTTGGAAAATGCTTCACACAGCTAAGTGAATCTACTCATCAAACGAGGCTAGGGGCATACAAGGTCTGTAGTATTGACATCAATAGGTTCCGTGTTGATGCGGCTTGATTCTATCAAACCAGGGCGACTCTTCCCATTAATCTTGATTTTTTGACACAGCTAACACTGAGCTGTAACGCCTAACATTATCCTTAACCTCAGACAGTAAATGGCCTTAAAAAAGAGCCCCTGTGGCCACTATTGGGATCATCATGACATTTATGCAACGTCTCGCTTGTATTTTCGTCTGGAAGCAACTGCAAACAACGCCAAATCCGAAAAAAAAACTGAAAAATTTGACACTTTTTAACGATATTTTCTTGCCGTTGGGTGGTTTCTCCTGATAGGGGTAGGAAGGCGCGGGAACCGAATTTAAATGATTCCAACCTTTTAAAAAATCGCATGGAGGTACGTTATATTGTTCACATTGAAAATAGTGTTTAAACAATTATAAACTGAGCGACAAAAGTTGGTTTGAAACGGCTGTTGAGACAACATGTCCGTTTGCACTTGCCGTACGCGAAAGATCGGGTCGAGAGAGGTTTCGGACGAAAATGAGATTCGGAGACGCATCTAAAATACAAACAAACCCTGTTAGTCTCGGTTAGGTTAGGTTAGGTTAGGGTAGGTAGGTTAGGTTAGGTTAGGTTCGGTAAGGTTAGATGGTATCTTCTTTCACATGTTTACACACAGCTCTGACAGTTGCCGTGCGCAAGATCTGTAAAAAAACGTAGTTGGAAAATGCTTCACACAGCTAAGTGAATCTACTCATCAAACGAGGCTAGGGGCATACAAGGTCTGTAGTATTGACATCAATAGGTTCCGTGTTGATGCGGCTGGATTCTATCAAACCAGGACGACTCTTCCCATCAATCTCGACTTTTTGACACAGCTGACACTGAGCTGTAACGCCTAACATTATCCTTAACCTTAGACAGTAAATGGCCTTAAAAAAGTGCCCCTGTGGCCACTATTGGGATCATCATGACATTTATGCAACGTCTCGCTTGTATTTGCGTCTGGATGCAACTGCACCCGACGCAAAACCTGAAAATAACTAAAAAAATTGACACTTTTTAACGATATTTTCTTGCCGTTGGGTGTTTTCTCCAGATAGGGGTAGGAAGGTGCGGAGACTGATTTTGTATGATTCCAACCTTTAAGAAAAAGTTGTCAGACGGGGAAGTCGGTATCTCAACGACTTCAACTCTTTAAACGCTGCGGCGTGTTCCCTTGCAAGCCATTGCTAAGAAGTGAGACTTAAACAAAGGACCTTTCAGTTCAAAAACGCCTGAAAATGATGGCGCGTCGCTGTTTTTTAATGATATTAGCGCCTGTGCTCCGCATCAAACCATTTTGGGTAAAAAAAAAAAAACGTTTTGAACACCGTAAATTGTGACGAGCCAATAAACATGCCCGCCATAGTTTGAACGGTTCACTGGGAAAAACGCGTTTTTCAGAATTTTTCATTGAACGTAAATTAAATTTACAGTTTTAGTAGACTCATTTCTTTTATACTCAGTTCTCTACACTGTGTAACGTAGTTGCAGCGGAGCGAAGAACACCAAGTCACGATTTGGGGGAGTGCCAATTTCTGTGACTTTGTCATTTTTTTTTGAAATTTGACATACGTCCCCTCCCCTCCTTCAAAACCCCCCTCCCCCTACCCCCGCAGGCAACCTATTTGAGTGACGGCACCAAATGTGTCACTCAGTAATTCTTTATTTGAGGCCACGATATTGCGGTTTGATCTTCAGGTTCTGGATTGGCCCTTGTCTGTTACCAATAACGAGAGTTTTCTCTGCCCCGTGTAAAGATTATCTTATGCAGCCCCGATAGGGACTATTTTTAAATGTCATTGGACATTGTTAAGAAGTGAGACTCAAACAAAGGACCTTTCAGTTTCAAAAACGCCTGAAAACGATTGCGCGTCGCCTTTTTCCAATGATCCTAGCGCCTGCGCTCAGCATCAAACCATTTTGGGTAAAAAAAAAAAACGATTTTAAAATTCACTGTTTTCAAAGATGGCTTGCACGGGGACACGCCGTAGCGTTTAAAGGAACGTAACGCTATGGTAGGTTCGCCCAATGTTGGAGGCAGGTCTGTACCAAATTTCAACGTTCTAACTTGAAAAACCTAGAAATGGTAGCGCTGACCACAAGTGGGACGCTAATTTTGACGCCCAGTGTATAATCCCCAGTTTCATTTCAAAACTGGACCTCAGGTCCTACTGCTGGTGCCAGTGGTCAAAACAGGGCATATCAGGCTTGTCAGACGACCGCAGTCGCTTCGCTCGCGATAAAGGTATTCCCTTCTCGATAAGGCGTCTATGTGGCCTCCGTCAACCTTCCTAACTATTCATTTGACTTGCACAGACTTAATAAATCAGTACACAGTGTACACAGTGTTTAGAGGCAATTAGAGTGCAGTATGTGAAAAATTACAACGTGTTTACTGGCTAGGGTCAAAATGACCATTTCAGACAAAGAAGGTGAAAGGCTTTGTAACTACCACAAATATTGAGCTAGAGGGCTGAAATTTTGAGGGATTGCAGAGACCCCGATTCATCTCGAAAACTGCGTAACGCAAGAATTCTGATATGGGGGCGTTTCGGTTGGGCATTGATCTTGTTTCGAAATTACATATTAGATTTCTTAAAAGAAAAAAAAACAAAAAAACTAAGGGAACTCGTTTTGAGGGACCGCAGATCGGTAGGAGTTTGTCTTGGGACCATCCGTCGCCTGCAGTCAACGATCGCCTTTCGCGTACTCTGCAGGGCCCGGAGTAATAGATCAGTGGCTAGGTCCGGTTAAGACGCAAGAAAAACACAGAATTTAAAAAAAATATTACGAATACTGATTGTGCAGAAACTGTATTTATGAGAAGTATGCAAATCTCGAAAAACCTTTTTTTCCCTCAAAACTCAAAGAACGAGTCCGTCCGAGGACGCTGAAGCGTTCTCTATGCCTGTCTTGTTATCTGAGAGTTTACACCAAACATTATCGTGTTGTTTCAACAGCCGTTTCAAAAGACCTTTTCTCGCTAAGTTCATAATTGTTTAAACACTATTTTCAATGTGAACAATATAACGTATTTCCATGCGATTTTTTAAATGAACTGAAAAGAAATATCAGATCACCTTGTGTCAATGTGTCACACAGTTTGGTTCGCGCCGAAGGCCAGCGTGAGGAACCTGTGTGCTCACGGCTCGTCTTACACCTTCTAGGGTGTAAGCATGTTGTGTCGGTCTACTTATCTCCCTTTAGATACGATTATGTTGCTCTATGCTTATGCCATCATATCGTTTCGTTTTCTGGTACTTCAGACCAAAAATACTTGGACAATCTGAATTGCAGTAGGCCTATTTGTTCGCTAAAATTATCAATTTTTCAACAGTGTTTCTTTAACACCAACACAAACCACAGGTACATACTCACCCAGACTCATTGGTGCAGAGGCGCAGAGCCCCGGTCAGGCCTTGCTGACGGTGAACCTGCCGTGTGGCGCGCGTCAAGGGCCAGTGTGGGGAAACTGTGAGCTCAAGGGTAGTCGTACACCTTTCTGGGTGTTTTTGCCTTGACATCTACCTGATGTAAGAAGAACGTGTGATCGCGGTAGCGAACATACCTTGCCGAGCATGATTATGTTGTTTGAGGTATATATCTCGCTAACGCAAACGGAAACTACGATTTCGGTTGGCAACACACCTTCATAACCGTCAGTGTCGTGCAATAGGTGTACATAGTAAAATAATAGTGCGAATTCACTTTCATTACGTTTAGCATGTAATACGATTTTTACCAGAGTTTAATCACTTCTATCATCCATTCATCGTGTTGCTCTTCTAATTAGTCCGGACACAACCACATTTAAGTCTTTGACAGCTATATTGAGCGACTTATTTTAAGCAGCAAACACCAAATAAGAAGAACGGAACACAACTCTGTGAGGAGTAGCACCAGTTGCATGGCTGAGAGACGGATTAACGGCGCACTGGATTTTTGGATTTCAGCGAAAAACATATCCCAATCTCTGTGATCTTGCGGTACATGCATAGAAATAATGGTTTCTACCTTTCAGTTGGTACGCCCAGAAGTCTAAGATCTAGGAATGAAAGGCACGTTATGGTAGTATTGTAATCCCCACATAACTTAATAAACTGATGACTGTTATAATGCTGCCTAATGTCACACTAGACATTCCTAGGAGCTCCATGTCTCAAGGTGGTATCATCTTTCACATGTTTATTTACAGCTTTGACTGTTGGCGTGCGCAAGATCTGTAGGTTAGATAAGTTAGGATAGGTTAGGTTAGGTAGGAGACTGTTGTGGCAGGGTATAGGATGTAGTATTAACGGTCCCCGTGAGGTTCCGTAAGGTAAGGTTAGGTTAGGTTAGTGAAGGTTAGGTAAGGTTAGATAAGGTTAGGTAAGGTTAGGTTAGGTTAGGTGGTATCTTCTCTCACATAGTTACACACAGCTCTGACAGTTGCCTTGCGCGATCGAAAGGCACCTTATGGTAGTATTGTAATCCCTACATAACTTAATAAACTGATGACTGTTAAAATGCTGCCTTATGTCACACTACACATTCCTAGGAGCTCCATGTCTCAAAGTGGTATCATCTTTCACACGTTAACACACAGCTCTGACTAATGCCGTGCGCAAGATCTGTAGGTTAGATAGGTTAGGTTAGGTATGAGACTGTTGTAGGAGGGTACAGGATGCAGTATTGACGGTCCCCGTGAGGTGAGGTTAGGTTAGGTAAGGTTAGGTTAGGTAGATTAGGTTAGGTTAGGTTAGGTAAGGTAAGGTTAGGTGGTATCTTCTTTCACATGTTTACACACAGCTCTGACAGTTGCCGTGCGAAAGATCTGTAAAAAAGCGGAGTTGGAAAATGCTTCACACAGCTAAGTGAATCTACTCATCAAACGAGGCTAGGGGCATACAAGGTCTGTAGTATTGACATCAATAGGTTCCGTGTTGATGCGGCTTGATTCTATCAAACCAGGGCGACTCTTCCCATCAATCTTGATTTTTTGACACAGCTAACACTGAGCTGTAACGCCTAACATTATCCTTAACCTCAGACAGTAAATGGCCTTAAAAAAGAGCCCCTGTGGCCACTATTGGGATCATCATGACATTTATGCAACGTCTCGCTTGTATTTTCGTCTGGAAGCAACTGCAAACAACGCCAAATCCGAAAAAAAAAAACTGAAAAATTTGACACTTTTTAACGATATTTTCTTGCCGTTGGGTGGTTTCTCCTGATAGGGGCAGGAAGGCGCGGGAACCGAATTTAAATGATTCCAACCTTTTAAAAAATCGCATGGAGGTACGTTATATTGTTCACATTGAAAATAGTGTTTAAACAATTATAAACTGAGCGACAAAAGTTGGTTTGAAACGGCTGTTGAGACAACATGTCCGTTTGCACTTGCCGTACGCGAAAGATCGGGTCGAGAGAGGTTTCGGACGAAAATGAGATTCGGAGACGCATCTAAAATACAAACAAACCCTGTTAGTCTCGGTTAGGTTAGGTTAGGTTAGGGTAGGTAGGTTAGGTTAGGTTAGGTTCGGTAAGGTTAGATGGTATCTTCTTTCACATGTTTACACACAGCTCTGACAGTTGCCGTGCGCAAGATCTGTAAAAAAACGTAGTTGGAAAATGCTTCACACAGCTAAGTGAATCTACTCATCAAACGAGGCTAGGGGCATACAAGGTCTGTAGTATTGACATCAATAGGTTCCGTGTTGATGCGGCTGGATTCTATCAAACCAGGACGACTCTTCCCATCAATCTCGACTTTTTGACACAGCTGACACTGAGCTGTAACGCCTAACATTATCCTTAACCTTAGACAGTAAATGGCCTTAAAAAAGTGCCCCTGTGGCCACTATTGGGATCATCATGACATTTATGCAACGTCTCGCTTGTATTTGCGTCTGGATGCAACTGCACCCGACGCAAAACCTGAAAATAACTAAAAAAATTGACACTTTTTAACGATATTTTCTTGCCGTTGGGTGTTTTCTCCAGATAGGGGTAGGAAGGTGCGGAGACTGATTTTGTATGATTCCAACCTTTAAGAAAAAGATGTCAGACCGGGAAGTCGGTATCTCAACGACTTCAACTCTTTAAACGCTGCGGCGTGTTTCGTTGCAAGCCATTGCTAAGAAGTGAGACTTAAACAAAGGACCTTTCAGTTCAAAAACGCCTGAAAATGATGGCGCGTCGCTGTTTTTTAATGATATTAGCGCCTGTGCTCCGCATCAAACCATTTTGGGTAAAAAAAAAAAAAACGTTTTGAACACCGTAAATTGTGACGAGCCAATAAACATGCCCGCCATAGTTTGAACGGTTCACTGGGAAAAACGCGTTTTTCAGAATTTTTCATTGAACGTAAATTAAATTTACAGTTTTAGTAGACTCATTTCTTTTATACTCAGTTCTCTACACTGTGTAACGTAGTTGCAGCGGAGCGAAGAACACCAAGTCACGATTTGGGGGAGTGCCAATTTCTGTGACTTTGTCATTTTTTTTGAAATTTGACATACGTCCCCTCCCCTCCTTCAAAACCCCCTCCCCCTACCCCCGCAGGCAACCTATTTGAGTGACGGCACCAAATGTGTCACTCAGTAATTCTTTATTTGAGGCCACGATATTGCGGTTTGATCTTCAGGTTCTGGATTGGCCCTTGTCTGTTACCAATAACGAGAGTTTTCTCTGCCCCGTGTAAAGATTATCTTATGCAGCCCCGATAGGGACTATTTTTAAATGTCATTGGACATTGTTAAGAAGTGAGACTCAAACAAAGGACCTTTCAGTTTCAAAAACGCCTGAAAACGATTGCGCGTCGCCTTTTTCCAATGATCCTAGCGCCTGCGCTCAGCATCAAACCATTTTGGGTAAAAAAAAAAAACGATTTTAAAATTCACTGTTTTCAAAGATGGCTTGCACGGGGACACGCCGTAGCGTTTAAAGGAACGTAACGCTATGGTAGGTTCGCCCAATGTTGGAGGCAGGTCTGTACCAAATTTCAACGTTCTAACTTGAAAAACCTAGAAATGGTAGCGCTGACCACAAGTGGGACGCTAATTTTGACGCCCAGTGTATAATCCCCAGTTTCATTTCAAAACTGGACCTCAGGTCCTACTGCTGGTGCCAGTGGTCAAAACAGGGCATATCAGGCTTGTCAGACGACCGCAGTCGCTTCGCTCGCGATAAAGGTATTCCCTTCTCGATAAGGCGTCTATGTGGCCTCCGTCAACCTTCCTAACTATTCATTTGACTTGCACAGACTTAATAAATCAGTACACAGTGTACACAGTGTTTAGAGGCAATTAGAGTGCAGTATGTGAAAAATTACAACGTGTTTACTGGCTAGGGTCAAAATGACCATTTCAGACAAAGAAGGTGAAAGGCTTTGTAACTACCACAAATATTGAACTAGAAGGCTAAAATTTTGAGGGATTGCAGTGACCCCGATTCATCTCGAAAACTGCGTAACGCAAGAATTCTGATATGGGGGCGTTTCGGTTGGGCATTGATCTTGTTTCGAAATTACATATTAGATTTTTTAAAAGAAAAAAAAACAAAAAAACTAAAGGAACTCGTTTTGAGGGACCGCAGATCGCTGGGAGTTTGTCTTGGGACCATCCGTCGCCTGCAGTCAACGATCGCCTTTCGCGTACTCTGCAGGGCCCGGAGTAATAGATCAGTGGCTAGGTCCGGTTAAGACGCAAGAAAAACACAGAATTTAAAAAAAATATTACGAATACTGATTGTGCAGAAACTGTATTTATGAGAAGTATGCAAATCTCGAAAAACCTTTTTTTCCCTCAAAACTCAAAGAACGAGTCCGTCCGAGGACGCTGAAGCGTTCTCTATGCCTGTCTTGTTATCTGAGAGTTTACACCAAACATTATCGTGTTGTTTCAACAGCCGTTTCAAAAGACCTTTTCTCGCTAAGTTCATAATTGTTTAAACACTATTTTCAATGTGAACAATATAACGTATTTCCATGCGATTTTTTAAATGAACTGAAAAGAAATATCAGATCACCTTGTGTCAATGTGTCACACAGTTTGGTTCGCGCCGAAGGCCAGCGTGAGGAACCTGTGTGCTCACGGCTCGTCTTACACCTTCTAGGGTGTAAGCATGTTGTGTCGGTCTACTTATCTCCCTTTAGATACGATTATGTTGCTCTATGCTTATGCCATCATATCGTTTCGTTTTCTGGTACTTCAGACCAAAAATACTTGGACAATCTGAATTGCAGTAGGCCTATTTGTTCGCTAAAATTATCAATTTTTCAACAGTGTTTCTTTAACACCAACACAAACCACAGGTACATACTCACCCAGACTCATTGGTGCAGCGGCGCAGAGCCCCGGTCAGGCCTTGCTGACGGTGAACCTGCCGTGTGGCGCGCGTCAAGGGCCAGTGTGGGGAAACTGTGAGCTCAAGGGTAGTCGTACACCTTTCTGGGTGTTTTTGCCTTGACATCTACCTGATGTAAGAAGAACGTGTGATCGCGGTAGCGAACATACCTTGCCGAGCATGATTATGTTGTTTGAGGTATATATCTCGCTAACGCAAACGGAAACTACGATTTCGGTTGGCAACACACCTTAATAACCGTCAGTGTCGTGCAATAGGTGTACATAGTAAAATAATAGTGCGAATTCACTTTCATTACGTTTAGCATGTAATACGATTTTTACCAGAGTTTAATCACTTCTATCATCCATTCATCGTGTTGCTCTTCTAATTAGTCCGGACACAACCACATTTAAGTCTTTGACATCTATATCGAGCGACTTATTATAAGCAGCAAACACCAAATAAGAAGAACGGAACACAACTCTGTGAGGAGTAGCACCAGTTGCATGGCTGAGAGACGGATTAACGGCGCACTGGATTTTTGGATTTCAGCGAAAAACATATCCCAATCTCTGTGATCTTGCGGTACATGCATAGAAATAATGGTTTCTACCTTTCAGTTGGTACGCCCAGAAGTCTAAGATCTAGGAATGAAAGGCACGTTATGGTAGTATTGTAATCCCCACATAACTTAATAAACTGATGACTGTTATAATGCTGCCTAATGTCACACTAGACATTCCTAGGAGCTCCATGTCTCAAGGTGGTATCATCTTTCACATGTTTATTTACAGCTTTGACTGTTGGCGTGCGCAAGATCTGTAGGTTAGATAAGTTAGGATAGGTTAGGTTAGGTAGGAGACTGTTGTGGCAGGGTATAGGATGTAGTATTAACGGTCCCCGTGAGGTTCCGTAAGGTAAGGTTAGGTTAGGTTAGTGAAGGTTAGGTAAGGTTAGATAAGGTTAGGTAAGGTTAGGTTAGGTTAGGTGGTATCTTCTCTCACATAGTTACACACAGCTCTGACAGTTGCCCTGCGCGATCGAAAGGCACCTTATGGTAGTATTGTAATCCCTACATAACTTAATAAACTGATGACTGTTAAAATGCTGCCTTATGTCACACTACACATTCCTAGGAGCTCCATGTCTCAAAGTGGTATCATCTTTCACACGTTAACACACAGCTCTGACTAATGCCGTGCGCAAGATCTGTAGGTTAGATATGTTAGGTTAGGTATGAGACTGTTGTAGGAGGGTACAGGATGCAGTATTGACGGTCCCCGTGAGATGAGGTTAGGTTAGGTAAGGTTAGGTTAGGTAGATTAGGTTAGGTTAGGTTAGGTAAGGTAAGGTTAGGTGGTATCTTCTTTCACATGTTTACACACAGCTCTGACAGTTGCCGTGCGAAAGATCTGTAAAAAAGCGGAGTTGGAAAATGCTTCACACAGCTAAGTGAATCTACTCATCAAACGAGGCTAGGGGCATACAAGGTCTGTAGTATTGACATCAATAGGTTCCGTGTTGATGCGGCTTGATTCTATCAAACCAGGGCGACTCTTCCCATTAATCTTGATTTTTTGACACAGCTAACACTGAGCTGTAACGCCTAACATTATCCTTAACCTCAGACAGTAAATGGCCTTAAAAAAGAGCCCCTGTGGCCACTATTGGGATCATCATGACATTTATGCAACGTCTCGCTTGTATTTTCGTCTGGAAGCAACTGCAAACAACGCCAAATCCGAAAAAAAAACTGAAAAATTTGACACTTTTTAACGATATTTTCTTGCCGTTGGGTGGTTTCTCCTGATAGGGGTAGGAAGGCGCGGGAACCGAATTTAAATGATTCCAACCTTTTAAAAAATCGCATGGAGGTACGTTATATTGTTCACATTGAAAATAGTGTTTAAACAATTATAAACTGAGCGACAAAAGTTGGTTTGAAACGGCTGTTGAGACAACATGTCCGTTTGCACTTGCCGTACGCGAAAGATCGGGTCGAGAGAGGTTTCGGACGAAAATGAGATTCGGAGACGCATCTAAAATACAAACAAACCCTGTTAGTCTCGGTTAGGTTAGGTTAGGTTAGGGTAGGTAGGTTAGGTTAGGTTAGGTTCGGTAAGGTTAGATGGTATCTTCTTTCACATGTTTACACACAGCTCTGACAGTTGCCGTGCGCAAGATCTGTAAAAAAACGTAGTTGGAAAATGCTTCACACAGCTAAGTGAATCTACTCATCAAACGAGGCTAGGGGCATACAAGGTCTGTAGTATTGACAGCAATAGGTTCCGTGTTGATGCGGCTGGATTCTATCAAACCAGGACGACTCTTCCCATCAATCTCGACTTTTTGACACAGCTGACACTGAGCTGTAACGCCTAACATTATCCTTAACCTTAGACAGTAAATGGCCTTAAAAAAGTGCCCCTGTGGCCACTATTGGGATCATCATGACATTTATGCAACGTCTCGCTTGTATTTGCGTCTGGATGCAACTGCACCCGACGCAAAACCTGAAAATAACTAAAAAAATTGACACTTTTTAACGATATTTTCTTGCCGTTGGGTGTTTTCTCCAGATAGGGGTAGGAAGGTGCGGAGACTGATTTTGTATGATTCCAACCTTTAAGAAAAAGATGTCAGACCGGGAAGTCGGTATCTCAACGACTTCAACTCTTTAAACGCTGCGGCGTGTTTCGTTGCAAGCCATTGCTAAGAAGTGAGACTTAAACAAAGGACCTTTCAGTTCGAAAACGCCTGAAAATGATGGCGCGTCGCTGTTTTTTAATGATATTAGCGCCTGTGCTCCGCATCAAACCATTTTGGGTAAAAAAAAAAAAACGTTTTGAACACCGTAAATTGTGACGAGCCAATAAACATGCCCGCCATAGTTTGAACGGTTCACTGGGAAAAACGCGTTTTTCAGAATTTTTCATTGAACGTAAATTAAATTTACAGTTTTAGTAGACTCATTTCTTTTATACTCAGTTCTCTACACTGTGTAACGTAGTTGCAGCGGAGCGAACACAGAATTTAAAAAAATATTACAAATACTGATTGTGCAGAAACTGTATTTATGAAAAGTATGCAAATCTCGAAAAACCTTTTTTTTACCCTCAAAACTCAAAGAACGAGTCCGTCCGAGGACGCTAAAGCGTTCTTCATGCCTGTCTTGTTATCTGAGAGTTTACACCGAACATTATCGTGTTGTCTCAACAGCCGTTTCAAACCACCTTTTGTCGCTTAGTTCATAATTGTTGAAACACTATTTTCAATGTGAACAATATCACGCTATTTCCATGCGATTTTTTAAACGAACTGAAAAGATATATCAGATCACCTTGTGTCACACAGTTTAGTTCGCGCCGAAGGCCAGCGTGAGGAACCTGTGTGCTCACGGCTCGTCTTACACCTTCTTGGGTGTAAGCATGTTGTGTCGGTCTACTTATCTCCCTTTAGATACGATTATGTTGCTCTATGCTTATGCCCTCATATCGTTTCGTTTTCTC
The DNA here is from genome assembly GCA_038380765.1 of Odontothrips loti. Taxonomy (NCBI): domain Eukaryota; kingdom Metazoa; phylum Arthropoda; class Insecta; order Thysanoptera; family Thripidae; genus Odontothrips; species Odontothrips loti. The sequence goes on from CM076255.1 coordinate 3,317,297, forward strand.
TGACTTTAGACCAAAAATACTTGGACAATCTGAATTGGAGTAGGCCCATTTGTTCGCTAAAATTATCAATTTTTCAACAGTGTTTCTTTAACACGAACACAAACCACACGTACATACTCACCCAGGCTCATTGGTGCAGAGGCGCAGAGCCCCGTACAGGCCTTGCTGACGGTGAACCTGCCGTGTGGCGCGCGTCGAGGGCCAGCGTGGGGAAACTGTGAGCTCAAGGGTAGTCGTACACTTTTCTCGGTGTGTTTGCCTTGACATCTACCTGATGTAAGAAGAACGTGTGATCGCGGTTGCGAACATACCTTGCCGAGCATGATTATGTTATTTGAGGTATATATCTCGCCAACGCAAACGGAAACTACGATTACGGTTGACAACACACCTTAATACCCGTCAGTACCGTGCAATAGGTTTACATGGTAAGATAATAGTGCGAATTCACTTTCTTTACGCTCAACAAGTGATGCAATTTCAAAATAGCCCAATTCGCGACTATATCCCAACCGACAAAATTCACAATAAACAAAAGACGACGCTCCGCATCGCACGGACCCGATCCGTGCGCGGCCCGACGCGCCGCCCGCTCCCGTGGAGCCGCCCGTTCCCGTGCCGCGAGATTTGGGTCCGTACCCGGCCTTTGCGTGAAGTGGTGGGGGGAGCCACTTGCGACCCCTCGCCCGAGGCTACGCGAGGCTACGCCTGCCCTTCGATCGCGAGGATGAGAAATAGACTCCCGAGGCGGCAGAGACATCCCTTTCTGAAGTTCGCCGCCAGTGGAATTGCGCGTATTGTGTGGTGTTGTTTTCGTTTTGTGAGAAGTGAGAAGCTAAGTTATTAAGAAGCTTACTGTTATTATTAGAATGTATTGTTATTGCGGCAGAAACTCCTTTGGGTAACTATGTTCTCCTATGATTTCGAATTCCTTACTGTCATGCAAGTCTCAAACCTACTTTTCCGTCTACAGCTACATGGTAGCCTGCGATCGTTGCGACGTATGGTTTCATGGGAAATGCGTTGGCATCACACCGACGAAAGGTAATTATTTTTAATTTTGTTTTCCTCTTGCTGCACTGCAATTACGCCGCATTCTTCTCGTCACTTTCAGCACAAAAACTAGATGATTGGTTGTGCTTTGTGTGCAAAAGGCTGCAAAGTGAGGAGGTGAAGATGAAGCAATTTATAAATAACCTTTTTGACAAAAAAATTCAGGTTTTTTGAACCTATGTGCCTCAGTTAATTTTGTAATAAATGTCTTATTTGGGTTATGTTATGGTTATGTTTGTTAATTCATTTAGGAATACAATCATGAGCATCAGCAGACTAAGGCGGATGCGCTGCAAGATGCCCTTGCACGTTGCAACTCAATGAAAGAGGTGTGAAGATAATTTTGTTGTCTGATTCATTAGAGATTTTAATGTTAAAATTTGTCCTTGTCTTGGTAGACATTTTATTACCTGTTACGGTATATGTTAATCTTCATATTTTGCTTCCAGAAACTGACTGCGAAGGAGAAAGAGCTTGAAATTATGAAGGAGCAAATGAAACTGAAAGAGGAGGAAGTCAGAAAAATAAGGATGGAACTGGAGGAAATTAGAAAAGAAAATTTTGAAAAGCAGGGTGCAAGAAAAAAAGTAAGTACCTATGTGGGAAAGTGACTCATTTTGGTAAAAATGTTTTTGTTTTAATTAGTGTTTTCATTTGCTTATGCAGGACCTGAATGAAAAGATGCAGGAGCTTAAGTCAAAAGAGAATTTAATTAATGAAAAGATGCAGGAGCTTAAGTCAAAAGAGAATTTAATTAATGAAAAGCAGAGGAAGCTGAATGAGGAGATCGAGAAACAGAAGGAAGTTAAGGAGAACAGAAGCAATCTTAAAAAGAGACTACATGAGACTTATTTGGTCAGTTCCTTGCACAGTTTTTGCCTTAATTCTTTCACTACTCAGACTCTGTTCCAATTCTTCTTGCTTACTGTTTGCTTCAGACTAGCTCATCTGAAAATCATATTCCAATAAATAAAAGCAGCAGAAAAAGCCTTTCTCTGAAACCAAGGATTTCATCTTCACAGCCTGTTGTTAAAAAGTACATAGAAGATGAAGATGAGTAGTGACAAGTAGTGGCTTCAGTTTCATGTTTCAGAGGAGGACTGCTGCTGTGTTGAACAATCGGAGAGAAAATTATTCCGAATCATTGTAGGTAAAGAGGAATGCCTTTACTAGAAGAGCTCATTGTACTGATTTTATTAACAGTTTTGTGGTTTTCTCATTAAAAAATATAATTTTTTTAGTAGCATAGTAATATAGTCCTGACATTTCAAAAACAAAGGATATATATGTCAATAAGCAACAAATACAAGCTAACATCACAGATCAGTAAGACAGTCATGAAGAGAATACTATATTACTGGTGTTGATAACCTGGCAGAAAGTATACAAAATACGAACAGCCCGCTATTTATTTATACATATGTGCCATTTATAAAATTACATTTTATTTAACTGAACAATTTAAAAAAAAAACTAAATCACAAAAATAGGGTCTAACAAAAGCAACAGATATGACCAGACAGATACCTGAGATTCTAAAATTTGGCTGCTTGACAACTTTGAATATAGATAATGACTACTTATACACAGACTATGAACTGACATTAAACAGAAACTCGCACAAAAAGGTTCCTTTGGTTTTTGTAGCAGCACAGACCTTGACACTAACCAATAGACAAAGATTAACAATGTATTAACAGCAGTGCCTTCAAAATGCAACCATTGACATTAAATGCACAAGTGATCACAGCTCAGTCACGAAACACAAACAATAAATTTGACAATACATAACACATACAACAATACATTAATTAATTCATAAAATTTACTGTCCTCATTGAGCAACTTTTCTCCTCTTGACTGAAGACTGCTGCTGGATTTTAAGAGAGAGATTGTGTGGCATAGCTGTTCTCTTCTTCGAATTCATGACAGCATATCCATGCTCAGTGGTAAAAGCTGTTTTGGGAGGCCTGCCTTGAGGAGCACACTTCCTACCACCTACAACCATTTTCCGCCTTCCCACACTAATGTTGTTCACTTTAATGTACCGCCCTTTCCTCACTGCTCTTGCTGATGTGGAATCATATTTGTTGAAAGTATGCAGCGCTGAAAGAAGTGCATTTTCCGACAAATTCTTTGCACGTTCAAAATGCTGAGTGAACTTCAGAACGGCTGGAGCAAAAACATCAGACCTGGATTGCAGGCTTTCAAGGATCCAGCTATTTACAGCATTCCAAGCTTTCATGGCTTCATTGCGCCTTTCATCATCATCAGTATCTATACAAATGCAGAGACTTGTTTATCATAAATTTAGTGAAACGATAAGAATAATAAGGATTTAAAAAAATGTTTGCTACATATGTACCTCCATGCTGTGAAGATTCATTCTTTTCCAAACCTTCCTCAGTCTCAATGGCTGGTAGCGAAAAGTTGTCAATGGACAATTCCTCTGAGACACACTGTGACTGGAGATCTGTAAAAGCGTACAAAAAATATTATGACAGATGTATATTTATATTAACTATATACCATATAAATGAGTAGAGATAAAAGAAGTGGTTAAATGGGTACACAAACCTACACTACAGACTGGTCCTCCCTTCAATGAAGCATACCATCCTGGAAGTGGCTCAACATTGGTCATGATCTTATGAAGGGTCATTTTAGCTTCTTCATCATTGAAGGGGAGGAATTGTGTTGAAGACAACTTAAACTGATTCACAACAGCCTGTTGATGTTTGCATGGAGCCCCATTTTTCCCAACAGGACAGCTGCACACTTCCATATCTGTGTCAACTAAGTATTTTCCTCCACTCTTGTTATTCTTCACTACAAACACACCTTCATGGCTACTTTTGGAGCACTCAAGAGGTAGCAGTTTCTCAGGGTGGATGAAGTGCTTTGATTGAGAATAATTTTCTCTTCGATTGTTCAACACAGCAGCAGTCCTCCTCTCAAAATATGCTTCCAATCGGGTAGTGAAAAAGTCAAAGAGCTGCACTTCGCTGTAAGCCTTCAACCTATTCAAAACATCATCCTTGTAACGCCTTATTGTGCTTTCTGAGTAGTTGTTCGTGTCATTGCCTCTTGTCATTAGTTCATTTCGGTAGCACAGAGCCCATTCTGGTGCTCTGTCATGAAGTTTCTGGAGGTGTTTCACTAAAATGGCATTAGATGCCACTATTGGATTGGTCAGCTGCTCTTGAAACTGGACCTCAAAATCTTTTACATTTTCAGCTCTGCAGCACTTCTTAAAGAGGAAAAAGATTTCTTCCCTGTGTTCCTGGGGTACCTTATGTTTGCTGTCCCAAAGGTACCGCCAGTAAGCTTGGAGAACATGGAAAAGGCACAGTAGGAGAATGATTGAGGGAAACAAGCTTTTCACAACATTTCTTTCAGCTTGGCAATCATCAGTCATCATGATGAGAGGCCCTGCTTTTCCTCTGTCATAGAAAGCATTTGGAGGGACAATAGTCATCAACAACTCCATACCCTCAGTCAGTACTATTTCACTTTCAGAACTGGTCATGACAATGCCAAGTGGGAGAGCTCCTGCAACACTAGGAGCAAGCAATGTAAATATTCTTGTATTTTGACGGTCCATCATAACCCCTGAATCAAGAAACACAATTTCTGCACTTGATTTGAGGTGCTCATGCACCCTTTTCATTAGAGGTGAACATATGACCAGCACAATATCTTTGTCTATCTCTTTGAAGGCAGCACATACAGATCCACAACTTTCATTATATTTGTGTATGAATTGCTGCAAGCTGATCTTCATTTTGGGACCATCGGGTGCACCATAGGTCTGACCAAATTGCTTATAAAACTGGTAAAAAAACCACTGCTGGTTAGGACAAACCGCTCCATCAGCCAGCAATTCGAAAAATCTATCACCGTTTTCCATCTGCAGATCATACTGAAAAGTATGCATTGCAGAAGAGGGTGAATGACCACTCTCAAACAGTTTCTTCACTTTCTCTAATGCTCCAGCATTTGGTCGTCGATGACGTAGGCTGTCTGCAGCTTGCAAAGGATGATTGTGGCAATGATCAATAACAACTTCTAAAGGATGTGATTTCAAGTATGGATCCATAGTCCTGTAAAAATAGGGTCAATAAATATTGACACATATCTGTTATAAAATAACATAATTTGTTGAGGCCAATTAACAATTAAAACTCTAGCCAAAGTGCTTGCAAAGTCTTTACCTTTTCATCTCAAAGTTTTTAACAGTTACATTTAAGGAAGCTTTGCATTCTGTCTGTTTCACGTGAGGCTTGGTTCCATGTCGGTACTGAGCCAAAGTATTGTTGTGACACCTAAAACCCTTCTGCATGAACAAAAGAGCAAACAAATTTGAGAAATTTTCATACAGAGAGAAAGAGAAAATAAAAGGACAATTATGTGATTACCTTGAATATAACTCGTTGTGTATCTTCAGGAAATGTTTTCCTTACTCGCCAATCAGAATAGGAGCACATGTGATACTCGTCTAGCCAATTCAGGGCATCTTCCTTATTCCTGACATTGATTCTCAAAACAGCTTGAAACATTTCACTTTGATCGTAATTTTCAGAATGATAAACTTTGAGGGGACAAACAGACACAATTTTGTATGAATAATTTTGTGGCAGGGTTCCCTGTGAACAATCAAGGGCCAGAGGTCCCAAGTTAAATATAAAATGAATAGTCTCATAAACAGAAGGCATTCCAGGATGAAGATTGTGCCCTTGCGTACCTCCAAGATGCTCTGTAGTTCTTCCTGACTCTTTTCTTCTATGGAATTAGAAGAATCATTACTAAGAAAAACCTCTGGGACCTGGGAACCATCACTGTCTCCTCCCTCTGAATGAGATGAACACTTAGTCTGAGGAACTTCAGGAATCAGCTGAAAATGAGACAAATGTTAGCAGATAAAAATTTGAACTTTAAATCAATTTCATAATTGCACTTTAACTAAGATGTACTCACATTAATAAAAGGTATTTCAGAGTTGAGCTGGTGCTCTTCACTTAATAAATGATTTAATTTTTTCGATGCACAAACAACTGTCTTGGATTTCTTCAAAGACAAAGATTTCTGATGTACTGGTTGAGGGCACTGCAATGGTACATACACAGTATACAACCTTTTTTGTACCCTGTAACTGGGAGTAAAAAGTCATAACAAACCTGACAACCCTCACATACCATTCGAGATGAACTGCTGTGAATACAGTTGTGTCCCACATTTTGTTGTCTAGGAAGAGGTGATAAAACGGACTTCTCAGGAATAGGTTCAAGGACATTTTCCTTTCCTATAAGTGGTGTTAGGGGAAGACGCTTAGGTGGAAAGAGAAAACAAAAACAAGGAGAAAATGTTATCAAAATGATTTGATGAAGGGCAAGAGACCCGTTCTTTACCATGTCTAAAATGATTGTATTTTATAAAATTGTAGTTGTTCTGAAATCACCAATTTTTTCCCATTGTAGTGGGAGTTAATGGCAACAGATGTATGGATGATAATGAACATTAATTAAAATGCGTACTGTCTTCTGTCCTCTCGAGCTCCGTCCCCGCGTCCACGAATAACTTCCAACTCCCAAAACTCGAAAACGGCGCGTCTTTCGGCCAAAATGACCTCATTTTCGAAGTCACCCGCACATATACATGCTATATGGAAGCAGAATGCCCCCATCAGTCCCCTGTACACCATTGACATGTATAAATTCACAGCCGGTCTTCCCTCTGCGCTAGGACTTAGAAAATTTTCACGAAAACCAATTTCTTTTAATAACATTTGTAAACATTGAAGCCAAAATAAATGACAAAGCACATAGAAGATTACTATAATTACTAACTTTCAGCGCGAATGACGTTCGTATTTCAGAAATCGAAACCGCGAAAATAGGACGACTAACCCAACATTTTCTTAATTTTCTCAAAATATTACGTACAAAGTCGAAAAAAACCATTATTAGCGGGCGATGTTGCCCCGAAACTGGAACGAATGACACTATTATCATCCATATATCTGTTGCCAATAAAAAGTTAAACGGGGGGGTACTAAATTAGCAGGACCGGGCACAAATACCCGTTCCTTCTTACCATGTATATGGATGGTATGGTATGTGTAGGTAAAGAACGGGTAACAATGACAAGCGTGTGTAAATATTTGCAGTATATGTACATACATAGCTAAAAATTAAACACATTGGTACTTACTTTAACATTCTTCGGAGCGGCCACATTTTGTCTAGGAAGAGGCGTCAGGGGAAGACGGCCAGGATACATCTCTTCCAAAAACAAGACAAAAATATTGAGTATAAGATAAAAGAATCTTAACTACGCAACAGTTCGCTGCCAGTTGAATAGCTAACAGGAATTTTCGACTTACCGGGGGCGAATTGGAGCGTCTCGCCAACGCGAAACTCTCAACAGGGACTGCTTGCCTCCGCATGGGCGAACGAACAAAATGGTCAAGGCAATGCGAGCGATGCAGCCGGGAGAACAATAATGGAGCGCGATTTCTCATCTTGCGAGGAGCGAGGCCTCGCGTAGCCTCGGGCGAGGGGTCGCGAGTGGCTCCCCCCACCACTTCATGCAAAGGCCGGGTACGGACCCAAATCTCGCTCCCGTGCCACCGCCGCACGGGTACGTCCCCCCCCCCCCCCCCCCTGCGGGCCCTAGCCGAGCGCTTTTCCCTATTCCCGTCCACCCCGCTCGCACTGCGCGCACTGCTAGCGCTGGGCGGACTCAGACAGCAGCTTGCGCATCTCGGAAAGCGCGTGCACGGGCCTTCCGTAGGCGATGCGCAGCGCATCATCGAGAGCGAGGAAGGTTCGGTTGGTACCGACATCTTCCAGCACTGACCGGGCTGACCCGTCCAGACCAGAGCACAGCAGCTGGTACAGCTGAGACTCGGTCAGGCCTGGAAAGCAGCCGACGAAGTCGTCGAACGCAGGCCGATACACCTAGTACGAAAAGGAGCCGTCAAATCTCGGCACTCCTTTGCGCAGCATCAACATGAGATGCGGCGACACAACTTTGGGAGCGGAGCGAGCCACGGCGGCGTGCTGACCGCTGCCGACGACGGCACGAGGGCCGCCGACGGGGGGCACGGGCGCGTGCGGGCGCGTGGCTGGCCGGGGCCGGGTCACCAGGCGACGCGGCCAGGCCGGCTACAATACCGCGTAACTCCTGCAGTTGCTGCATAAGTGCGGCGATCGCATCGGGCGCGGCAGCGGCGGTAGCGGTGGCGGCCAAGTCATTGTTGGCGGCGCCCTCACGGCTGGGGCCGGGGCCGGCGGCGGCGTCCGACATGACGCTCTGCTAGTGCGCGGGGCGGACGCGGAGCGTGCAAGACGCAACGCGACAAACGCCACACGCGCGACGGACAGGGGCGGACACAGAGGCACAGGGAAAACACTCACTCTGGCCCTGGTGGGGAAGGGTTACACCGGGTCACCTCTAAATCCGTTGCACCGCAACGAGACGGCTGGGGCGGGGGCGGGAACGGGGATGGGGCCCGCGTACAGCCGGTTCACCAGCTCGCCACGCTAGCTGCTCGTTCACGTCGGCGCCGACGACATGCAACAGCAAATGTCGTTAGTCCAGTGACCTAGCAGCAATCCTTTTCTTCTTTCCAGTCCTACCGACTGCACCAGTTGTAAAGTTACGGTTCTGGACTGGAAAGGAGACACAAGGACTGCTGGGATCAAAGGGACTTTAATAGCCAAACCAGGGACGGTACAGGAAGATGCTACTCGCAGCGCGGTCCGCTGGTGACTGCCCGGGCAGGCCACTGTTGGCTAGCGTCGGCGCGCTAGACTGTTTGGGGCGATTGTAGAAAGGCGCTGGGTCGCGCAGGGTTTAGGTGCGAGGCTAGCTCGCTTAACTCTAGAACACTACAGTAATCTTCATATGTTACATGATTTCCCTCATCTTTCCAATGAAGACCGGTACCGCTGAAAAGGGTATTGTATGCTTCGATATAATTTTTGTTTGCATAGTCGGGCGTGAGAGGTTGTGCTGGTATTTGCTCTGACTCCAGGTATAAAGCTAGATAGTTTAGACCGAATGTCTGGAAGTTGAAGGAATTTCTCTGATAACTTCCGTTGCGACCAATTAAAAGGGGGAATTATACACAATTATGTATAAAATTATGCGGAGCTATGTACGTTACAATTATACGTCTACTCTGGACACTTATATACGTGATTATGGATGCGTAGAAACACACGCAAGCTATGTATGAAATCATACATAATTACGTATAAAATTGTACACAACCAGTTAGTGTGCAGGCTTCTATGGTGGTGGTGGTGGTGGTGGTAGTGGTGGTGATCTTTCGACAGCAAAGGTACCAACTTTGTGGTGTCTTGTGATTGTAGGACGTGTTCTACAAATGTCTGAGTTTGTCTGACCTTACGTGGTGCCTACCTTCATCACATTTAGTTTCTCTTTGGTTTTACAGTGGCGCCCATCACAACTGTGTTCTCCTCCATCACTGCACCGTGAGCAACAAGAACAAGATAGGCCCCACCACCAGGCACCTAGTACGTCCAGGGCAGCGGAACACTTGCCTTTGCCCTTGCCCTGGCATGATGCTGTTCCTCCAGGCTTCTATGGTGGTGGTGACCCTTCGACATCTAAGGTACTAAGTTTGTGGTGTCTGGTGATTGTAGGACGTGTTCTACAATTGTTTGAGTTTGGCTGACCTTACGTGGTGCCTGCTTTCATCACATTCAGTTTTACTTTGGTTTTACAGTGGCTCTAATCACAACTGTGTTCCCCTCCACCACTGCACCGTGAGCAACAAGAACAAAATGGGCCTCACCACCAGGCACCTAGTACGTCCAGGGCAGCAGAACACATGCCCCTGCCACACCATGTTGCTGCTCCTCCTCTATGCTTCTTCGGCGGTTACACTTTGACATCAAAGGTACAAAGTTCGGGGTGTCTTGTGATTGTGGGACGTTTTCTACAATTGTCTGAGTTTGTCTGAACTTTACCATGTCTTGACTCCTTCCGTATCACATGTCAACTTTGCATTGGTTCACAGTGGAATCCTACAGAGGAACCCCGGAGGAACAGCCTACATATTCCCTCCGAACGAGGGCACGCCAACTACCAGCAGAAGTTGTTGTGGTGGATGATGGCAATGAGAAAAATGTCACGTGTAGCGGAAGGAAAAAGATGACCAAGGGTGACCAAAAAGTAACTTTCTTTGCAAGGGGGAACCACTCCCTATGAAGACGTACACATCATTACTAGTTGGTAATGATCACCAGGAGGGCTTGTCCTTGACAAGCTCTCACCACCGTGACCGATTTAGACGAGTTTCTGACATTTTCCGCTAGTCGGCAATTTACCTCCACAGTTACTGGTCTGTGGAAGTAAAATCGCGAAGTACTGTGGATGAGTTTGCAGGCAACGCGCACACATTGCAATTACCTCTACAGCCCGAAGCAAATGTGGACGAAAGACCGCGTGGCACCGTGGATCACTTTCCCACATCAGCACACGCCTCGCAAATACATCCAACTTTTAGACGTGTCTTACGATGCTGACAATACCCTTCCAAAACGTTGGATGTATTTGAGGTATGTGCAGCATTTACATCCAGTGTGCTTTGGAGGTATATCTGTTGGAGGTAACGGGCCGCCCCTGGGATACCCCGGCGTGTGCCCTCACATCCCCGTACACGCCTTGCAGACGGTGAAAAACGTGCCGTCTAGCGCACGCTAAGAGAAGCGTAAGTAAGCTGTGTGCGGAAATCGTGAAAGCTTACATTGTTAGTTTCCCTAGTTATGTTTCCTATTACTGTCGGGTATTGACAAAATCGCTCTACATTGCTGTTGACCTTAACAGCAAGCTCTACACTGAACAGGCCAATCCAAAAGTGTCCTTTTCTGTTTACAAGCAGCTCTTAATGTATTATTGCCATACCTATGCCATTTGTACATACTTTTCTCTTCTTAACCAATTGTGATGGTTTTTTCAGTGCCTTCTCTTGATAAAATTACTACAAGTGCTGTGAATTTTTTTATTTTTCCCATATCTGGTGAAATGTATTTGAGTTTCTAATACTCTGGTAGTCAAAGTCTGAGAAATTCGCAGAGAGCCGCTTTTTAATAATTAATGGGAAGCGTATCTAGTCCATGTGTTTATTAGTCGGTGCCGTGTTTTTTTGTGCGAGTTAAATCAATACATGTCCAATGTAACCAGCTTGACTAAAAGCTCTTAACAACGGATTTAATTTTCCATTGCAGAGAGTGAATTGTTTTCCTCGTAAGTAGCTGTAACTTTCAACGAAAAACAATGATGGTGTGACAGAAAAAAGTACCATAGAGCTGCACGGTCCCAGGCTACAGTCGAGCTGCATGTTTCGGCGAGATGCGGGGCAGGACAATGTTGCGGGGCTGGAGTGCGAGCAGCGATTATCCGCGTCGTTCAGACGTAGCCCTCTACTGGATGAAAAATTGGCACGACGCTGTGCATGTCTTGTGCATAATTTTATCTTAATGTGACTTAATCTGACGCCAGCAGTGAATTAATCCGAGAAGAGTTCTTTTGCCTTCGGATAATGACTATTGAACAGGTTGCGTCAGCAGTCATGTAATGTAGACCCAGAGGACCCAAAATCGCCGATAGCACAGACATTGGTTTTATAGACTTTACTCCAACGTGAGGCTCATACTTCTTGTTGCAAGTAGGGGTAACCATGTACCATCACTTGGTGATATGCTTTAATTAAATTCGGCAGAAAAATCATGGGACATTCAAAAACTGCACACCACCAAGACTCAACACTGTTTTGTCCTCTAAATAAATCATTGGTGTTGTGCGAAATTCCCTTTTTTTATTGCAAGAGACTGCCATGTTATGCATTGCTGAGAAGCGTGGTATTTTTCTAGACCCAAGTTCATTCACCGCCATCTCGTGAGCAGTCTTCTGCTATCGTTGCCCAGATAGGCTATGGACTCTGCCTAGACAGCTCTGGGACTTCCGTTGCTTTGCCCTACCATACCAACTGTTTCAAGAGACGCAAGTCACATTATATTCCTTAGTATCAAACTCTTACAAACTCTCTTTCCAGCAAATGATTCCAACTAAAAACTGAAAACTGTTGGAGAAAAAATTATCGTCTTAACTTTTAAATCATCAGGGACAGCGTGAGTAAACTGTCTGATCACAACGCCGTGCAAGCCTCGTAGCCAATAAACGTGTTGTGTTGCATGCGCCGACGGCAAGCGTGAGGAAACCTTGTGCTCACGGCCCCGTACACGCCGAGCAGACGGTGAACGTGCGGTGTAGCGCGCGCCGAGGACCACGGTAAGAACTCGTGCGCTCACAGCTATTCTCACACCTTCGTGACTGCTAGCATGCTGTGATGGCCTACGCATCTAGCTGTAGATACGATTATGGTTCTCTATTCCCACAGCCGCAAACCTTTTCCTTTCCTGATAACGCAGACATAAGAAAAATGGACAATTGCAATAGGAACAGGCACTGTTGGTCGCCAAAATCACCTCAGTGGATACTCCGGCGTAAGCGCTCACATCCCCGTACATGCCTTGCAAACGGTGAACAACGTGCGGTCTAGCGAACGCTTAGGGAAGCGTAAGTAAGCTGTGTGTGGAAGCCGTGAGAGCTTACATTGCTAGTTTCCCTAGTTATGTTTCCTATTATTGCCGCGTATTGACGAAATCGCTGTACTTTGCTGTTGACCTAAATAGCAAAGTGATGCACAAGCTCCACACTAAACAGGCCTATCCAAAAGTGTCCTTTTCTGTTTACAAGCAGCTCATAATGGACTATATTTTTCTTTTGAATATAATTAAAGCATCTCAGGATTTTTTATCTTCGATATTGATCCGATTGATTGTGCTGGACGGTTGTGTTTTTAACAAGTCTTCTAAGTCATAAGAATTAGGCGTAATCAACTCATGCCTGTACTGTTTACTGTTAAAATACTTCCTCAGGATCAATGAAGCTTGAGAGAAAGCTCACAACCATTGTATCTGCAGCCATTTCCCCTTCAACTACAGCGGAACATTGAGATTCCGTTTGTTCATCGCCAACAAAGACTCCCGAGCTGTGTTCGGCGGCGGTGCCGGCATGCATGTCATTAGATTAGGTGGTAATGTATCAACGGATTTAGGTTCCGGCTCATTCATACGTAATCTATCCACCGTCATCCTATTCTTAACGTAGAGATCTAAAAGATCAGTGGAATTCACTAATTCGACATCGAAATCGATAGGCTGAGATGAGTTACATCACATCATGAAAATTTTGGAGAACTGATACCTCCTCGCAATAGCGATGACTGAAGCTGATCGTCCTATTCATACATGCAAAGTCAGGTACGAATATAAGTCTTCGTCGTATTCTCTTTACCTAACCTCATTTCAGCCGGGATGTCTGTAATAGGGACGACCTCACCACTATGCACACACTTATCTATCTCAGTGGCATTTATATTGCTCACCTTGTTTATCCACTGGGAGATGAGATCAGCCTCGGTAAAAGGCGTGACTCTTCCTGCGTCTAGAAATTGCGACGATGCAGTGCTCTCTCCTGAAGGGGTAAACACATTCGATAATCTTCGTACACTCATAAAATAATCTGAAAAATAATCCCGATAATCCCAAGTATTCCCATAATCTTTCATAATCCTTGTTATCCTCGGTAATCCCAAATAATCCTCGATAATCTCAGATAATCTCCAATAATCCCATATAATCTCGAGTAATCACTGAAAAATCTAGCCAAGCAATCGTGAATTCTTCGTAAGGGGCCATTTACATATTACGTCATCACTGGGGGGGGGGAGAGTTCTAGTCACTGATTACCTTCTATGCTTCAACATGGCAAGGTTAGGTTAGCACGTGATCACGTGGGGGAGGGGGGGGGCCTCTGTGGCCAAAATCATGGCGACGTAACATGTGAACGGCCCCTAATCTCTGAAATAACCCTTATAATCCTTAATAATCCCTGTTAATCTTTGATAATCCCTGATAATCCTTGATAATCGCAATAATCCTTCCTAGTTTTAAAAATCTTAATAATCCCAAATAATCTTTATAATCCCAAATAATCTTGCCCGATTATAATCTTCGTACGGAAAAAATCAAATGTGTTTACCCCTTGTCTCTCCTCTTATAAATCTCCTCTTATACCAGGTGTATCATTGACCCCGGGCAGTTTCGGTTTTAGGCAGTCCTGCTACGCACTATCTCCGTCTCTTTCTGTCTCACGCGTCTGGCCGAGCCAGAAAGAGACGGAGATAGTGTGTTGCGGGACTGCCTAAAACCGAAACTGCCCGGGGCCAATGATACACCTGGTATAACAGACAATGTAATGTAATTAATCAGATTGTTTTAGACTAAAGCTTAAAGTGTTTATTTTACAGTATCAAAGTGTCAAAGTACCACACCAAAGAAAACTACTCCAAAAAGATAAATAAGTGATTATATTGTAAAGCTATCACCAAAATGAAGAATCAGAATCTGAACATAACTAAACCAGAAGTTTCAACCATTCTTGAGCAAACACTGTAAGTCTGTCTTCAGGTGCAATTTGGTACACATTGACGGCTAGGAACTGAAAGCATTTCTTGAGGTCGCCTCGATCGTCCAATTATCCCAACTATCCGAAAATATATAAACTTAGTTCACTTAAATCATTTCAGTAAGTTAGTTAGGTAGTCTAGTTCGTGTAGTAATCAAATGACCTGAGTTATTATAATAAATTAAGTTCAGGAGTGCCATCATCAACTTCTGTTTGCGTTTTTGGTGAGTAAGAACAACAACACTTCGTTAAGTTTAATAACGAACGATGCTATTGTTACTGCACTTACTTAAGGTTTCCGAATACCTTTTATTTCCCGCCTGTTGAGCGGAGGATGGGGGGGGGGGGGGGGGATACACGTCTGCTGGGCTGCGGCAGAAACGACGTGCACCACAACTCGAACTCGTTCGATTCGATAGGTGGGGCTCGCTCCGCTCTCTTCGCGAGGGTCGTCTGCTGTTGCAGCAGTTACTTTCATTTTGTTTACTGAATCAAGCAAACAAACCCCCTCGCAGCTTTTTGATTACTCCTTGAAATTCAGCTTGCTGTCAGAAAACGGTAGCTCCTGGAGCACAAGCAAGATTGTACGAACGCCACCTAGATAATCGACGATATCTCTCGCCAATGTGTCGGAAATAACTTACAGATTGTAGCAATGACATCCACCGTGAAACTTTTCTGCCGTTTTGAGAAGATACTACCTAAATTAGCGTCACCAATCCACAGTTCGCTCAAAATATTTAAACCTCTATCAGAGAAAACTAGCCTCATCAAGCCGTCATGGTATGAAAATCATTATGACCACTCATATTTTCACCAGGCTAACACATGCCCTTGCATTATGTTTCCAGGTTCGACAGTAAAGCATTGCATGTGCAGGTGAGGTGACAAACTGAAGAACATTAGCGTTCCGACGGGTTGATGCATCATGTTTACTTGCTATAGTGGAAGCCTCACTGTCCAGTCATTGTGGATTTCATCTAAGCAGCGCACCGATTTCAGCCCAGAATAAATTTCTCCAACATCAAATGTTGGCAGAACACCATTAGTTGTAAATTTCACGTCATTTGACACCTGTGCAATGTTCCTCCAAATATTGAAGTGTTCATGAACTGTCCAGGTATGAGCTGGGGTGTAGGTGTAGGTTCCATTAGTATTGAGGTTGATGGGCATGAAGGAAGAACATTTACCATGGCCATGCAAACCTGTTTAATTACAAACCTCGGTTCAAATGCACAAATTTATACATTACACTAGTTTGCACGCAGAATCACTGTAAAAACATTGAACTTAAAAACAAAATGATTTAAGGAGCTCTCAGGATAAAAAACATGCGTCTCCCATGTAGATGGAATGTATAACGACACCAGAATGGATACATCATGTGCGGAATACACAATATTACCCTTTCACATCTTTATCAAAATCCCAAATTTAGACAAATCTATCGAACACATGAAGAAGACGAGTTGATGCCTTGTGAAGAAACGTGTTAATCGAGATATTACCCCTTACCACATTTGTGGTATGATTTCTGATCCGGATATCATTATTGACAGCAGACACCTTTCTAGGGCGATGTGACTAATACTGACAGTCTCCACTGTTACAAATTTATTGTTGAAAATTCAGTATGCATGTGCTGCAGTCAACTTAAAGACAATATAGTCTGAAATTTCAGCATTTAAACTCGGTCTTAATTTTAGGTCCTAAAATGTTGCAATATCTAAGTGCTGTAAGTCAATCATACAGAATTTGGGACAGGGTGTGAGGGCCATACCCTTACGGCTTCAGACCTTTTTTCTGAGAGTTCAGACCGAAAATTTTCATGCTGTCTAAACAGAAGTTTCAGACCACCTTTCGTCTCTAAAATCAAAATTGTTTAACAGTGTCTATTTGTTAATTCGTATTTGTGGTTTAAGTTTTGTGTTTGTGTCATATGTAACTGCACTGTAGTTTTGCCTCCAACTTTTTTTACAGACAGCCCACTTTATCTGAATTTTCTACGCGACCTTGCTGACCTCTATAAGGGATGTGAAGAGCCAGATAGTATAAAGTACTTGGAACTGCTCCCACTCTCTGAAAATGTGAAACAAGTATGCACATTTTTCTCGTGGATTCATGTCATCTTGTAGATTGACGTGATTTTGGATTTGTAAATTTTGTTTTGCTTTCATTATCAGGTTGAGCTTGTCACGGGTCACGGAGTGTTCATATCGGCCTCAGTGAAGGATCAACTTAAAGTAGATTTCAAGAATAAACCATCAGCCCTTGCTAAACACACCCTCTTTGCTCTCTATGGTCGAGAGGCCTTTAAAGTCCTGGACATAACTGGCAGAGGGAAGAAGAAGGGATCTTTTACGATTCCTCTTAATGTACTTTCTGCTGTCTGTTGTAAGCAACCCTATGTTTCTATTTTCCTAAATGACGAGTTTCCTTTTTTCTTCCTTTTGTCATCATGACTTGGTTTTTGTTGCAGCTTTCGTCAACAAAACTGTAGTTCCAGAGAAGAAACTGAAATCAACCAGATTGGTAACTTTGATCAACAAGAGGGCAAAAGAGTGGAAAAAGACACCATCCCCCAAGAAGAAGGGTGTGAAGAAAGTGATAAGAGTTTCCAGGGACAAGGTATGCGAACCTTTCTTGATTTGTTTTGTTTTTCAAGGATCCAACCTCTATCACAAATTTTAACTGATCAGTTTAGGAATTATCGATTTTTTTTAGAGGAATACGTATCTTCTTCAAGCAGGTTTGAGTTGTGGGCCTGTCTATTAAATAGTTATTTGGAAAGTCTGAGAGCAATTCTGACTGCTTTGGAAACATGTTTTGAGATAAGTGCATATCTCTGATTTTCAGTCATGATGGATTTTCAGATTTAGGCTAGCTGTTTGCACCGAGGGGTTATTCACTCTGTAAAGTAGGTGTACACGTCCCAGAGAAGTAACTTGAAAGTACGACAAAAGTACTGAAAAGTAGCGAAAAGTAATCGAAAGTATGGAGAAGTACTTAAAAGTACTTAAAAGTAGCCAAAAGTACTCGAAAGTAATGAAAAGTAGCGAAAAGTAGCGAAAAGTACTCAAAAGTACATTGAAAGTAAGGCAAAGTATCGAAAGTATCCTGAAAGTAAGGCAAAGTACTTAAAGTAGTTTAAAGTAACGAAAGTATCGAAAAGTAGCCTAAAGTACACGAAAGTAGTGAAAAGTACACAAAAAGTAGCGAAAAGTACTCGAAAGTACATCGAAAGTAAGGCAAAGTATCGAAAGTATCCTGAAAGTAAGGCAAAGTACTTAAAGTAGTTTAAAGTAACGAAAGTATCGAAAAGTACAGAAAAGTAGCCTAAAGTACACGAAAGTAGTGAAAAGTTCACAAAAAGTAGCGAAAAGTACTCAAAAGAACATTGAAAGTAAGGTAAAGTATCGAAAGTATCCTGAAAGTAAGGCAAAGTACTTAAAGTTGTACCGAAAGTATCGCAAACAACTGAAAATTAGCAAAAAATAGACAAAAAGTATTCAAAAGTACAGCGAAAGTACGGCAAAGTTCTGAAAGTATCCTGAAAATAGGGCAAAGTACTTGAAGGAGTTTAAAGTGGCGAAAGTATCGTAAAGTACGAGAAAGTACGCAAAAGTAGTTTGAAAAAACGGCAAAGTCCCGAAAAGCACACAGACGTATTTTTTAAAATATTTAAAACTTTTTAAAAGAAATAAAACTAAAAATAGATGAGTTGGATTCGAACGCGCCAACAAGACGTTTGCAGGCGCGCTCCATTCCTCCAGCCTACGCGGCTGACTGAGAGATCGAGGGAAGTGGCGATCTACAAAGAGCACTGTGCCGTCTCCTGCGTGCGCGTTGACGCTGTCGCACGGGTGGGGTGGGGGAAAAGGGGGGGGGGGCGCTGGGTGGCAACCATGCGCCGAGCGAGCCCCGGCCGGGACAGGGATGCCACTGTGCCGAGTGGTGACCGTGAAAATATTTATTATCCTCCGAGCAGGCAGTGCAGCCTGCCTCATCGCAGCTCTGCCGGGAGTCCGGGCCGTCTCCATCCGTCTCCTTCCGTGTCTCTGTCGTGCAAAATACGCGTTCTAGTGAGGCTAGACGCTTCGTTCAAAAGCCAAACCCAGATGAAACTAGAACAAAAGGGCGTTTTATGTAGTCTCTTTCGGTGCCAGAGATGTATCCGAGAAGTTAGTGATTTTGACTGGGCCGGACTGGGCCCTCAGCAAAGAGTGCCGTTAGGATCGCCCACTCGGAGTCGGGCTCTTTTCTGTGTAAACAAAGAATTGTATCGATTGCTTGCCTCCCATCCGCACAGACGCACCGACACACCGTCTGTCTGTCTGTCTCCTACTCAGCTGGCAGCTGGTGTAATAGGCTGTTGGCGAAACCCCCATTTTCGAGTTTGGGCGATAAGTATATTGAGACGGATTCATACTTTGGTCACCGGTAAAGTTGATGCCCCCGAGTAAATCCTGTGAGTTTCATCGAAATCGGTAGGGGGTACGGGGTTCAAATCGAGGGTCAAAGGTCAAAAATGGCCATAACTGTTTTCTGACTTTGCGACGCTCTAGCGTGAGAACGAAACAGACCAAATTTGAAAGTCACTCGCCGAATTTTTTTTCATCATTTCAAATCTCACATCGTGGCACCGAAATAAGACTAGATATCAAAAAATTACTCGAAGCAAACCGAACGCGGGCATTCTTCAGCTCCATGACAGTACCCTCGTTTTTTTCGTCAGTTGAACAGTTGCCGAGATATCCGGTTTGAAGTTGAACGCTGCAGCCCGCCCGCGCCGGCCCGGGCGGTAGGGCCGCAGCCGAATTGCGCGATCGCTCTCTCTCCCTCTGCCTGCCCGGCCGTGCGTGCGACGAGGACGGGACGAACCGCTCTCCGGAGCAGCCGCGGCACCGGCCTGCCTCCGGCCTGCCTCCGGCAAGCGGCAGAGTATCACAGGGAATATTTATTGACTTTATTGATTTATGACTTTCAAATTTGGTCTGTTTAAGGTGGGAAGGAATTGTCGGACCTCACAAGTATCAGCGAACGGAATGTGCACAACATTTCAAGGATTACGCCGCAGAAAAGAAATCGTTTCTATCTTCTATCGTTCTCATGCTAGAGCGTCGCAAAGTCAGAAAACAGTTATGGCCATTTTTGACCTTTGACCCTCGATTTGAACCCCGTACCCGCTACCGATTTCGATGAAACTCACAGGATTTACTCGGGGGCATCTACTTTACCGGTGACCAAAGTATAAATCCGTCTCGATATACTTATCGCTAACTTCGTTATTTGAAAACTTTTTGGGGTTTCGCCAACAGCCTATAATGCGCAGTCAGGCCCCTCCGGCGAATTTGAGGTTTTCGGCGGTAGTAGGGAGCCTGAAACCTCCTGGTCTGGTTGAACATACTCAGCACCTGGCCATTCTAATTGACTACGAATCCTGGTGGTGCCATGACGTCTATTTGTCTGAATTTGTACTCCCAAAGAATGAAGAAAAGTTTAAAATCACCACCGATTTACCGTTTCTTCAAAAGAATGCGACCTAACTGAAGTTTGGTATCATTATCATTGCAAAAACGCGAGGATGTAAAAGCACGTAATAATTTTCCAGGGCGCTCAACTTTTATATTTGACCGTCTGCTAAAACGTTGATGGATCCGGAACTAAGGCGCAAGACGAACCGTGTTGTGTGATATCTAGGTTCTGAATTTTATAGGGAGGGAGAGGGAGGTGGATGGGATGCGCCCTCGCCTTCACCCTAGTTCTGTCGAGGTGTCGATTGGGTTGCATACTTAGCCGGCACCGACCCACTAGTGCTGGTTGGGTTGCCTACCCGACCGGCGTTAGGGTGTGAAAGTAGGCAAAAAGTATTAGAAAGTACCGAAAAGATGTAAATAATACTTGTAAGTATCAAAACGTATTCTTAAGTATCAGAAAGTATGTATGGCTATCTCGAAAGTACACAAAAATAACACAAACCACGTAGAAGAGTATGAAAGTACTTTTTAGAAATAGAAAATACGTGAAAGTACTCTAAAGTACTCGAAAGTACGTGAAAGTACACGAAAGTATACAACAAACGACGTGAAAGTACATGTAAGTAATCCATAAGTACTTGAAAGTACGCAGAGTACGATATAGTATCTAAGAGTACACGAAAGTACTCAAAAGTACGTGAAAGTACACGAAAGTACTTGAAAGTAATTCAAAAGTACTCGAAAAGTACGCGAAAGTACACGAAAGTACATTAAAGTAATTCAAAAGTACTCGAAAGTACGCAAAGTACGATATAGTATCTAAAAGTACACGAAAGTAATCGAAAGTACGTGAAAGTACACGAAAGTACTTTAAAGTAATTTAAAAGTACTCGAAAAGTACGCGAAAGTACACGAAAGTACATTAAAGTAATTCAAAAGTACTCGAAAGTACGCAAAGTACGATATAGTATCTAAGAGTACACGAAAGTACTCGAAAGTATCCAAAAGTAGAAAAAGTACATCAAAGTACTTAGAGTAAAAGTAGAGGTGTACACGAAAATTACGAGTGACTAACCCCTCGGTTTGCACTCACACTTAGTTCAGAATCACTTTCAGACTTTTCAAATGAATTGTTTCATGCCCAGGACCACAATTCAGGCCCATTTGAAGATTGGTACAAATTTTTACCAATTTTAGAAGTATTATCTCCAAAAAATAAGTTAATCTGAGCATATACACTATTATTGTTTCTATGTTCTATCTTGTTTTTGTTTTTTTGAGTGGTGCTGGTGGGTAGCTGTTGTTGGTGGTGCCACTAAAAAGAGCTTGATATTAACCTTGCTGCTTGACCAAAAACATATTTTCACATTCTGCCTCTCTAACAAATCATTGTGTTGCATACCTAATAGGGCTGGAAAGATCGAAATCGAATATCGAATATATTCGAATACCAACTTTCGGATATTCGAAAAAATCGATCGAATATGAAGTTTCGAATATTTCGAAAAATCGAATATTGTCTTTGAATATTCGAAACAATAAGCGGGACGTTGGGACGGAATGTGACTTTTCACAAGTTCGGTTGGGCGCTTCACCGCCTAAGCGGCAGGGCGGCGTAGCGTAGACTAGTCGGTTGCCGTCCCGAGTGTACCGAACGAACGTCCGGCGCAGGCGTTAGAGCGGCGCGCCGCAGCGTCAACTGGGGCGGGGATGCGCGAGCCGAGCACTGCGGTCTGCCAGCTCTGCTAGCCTCCTGCTAGCGTCCTGTTCCGTTGCGTGGTGCGCCTGGCGCGTTTTCGCTTGCTGCACTAACAATCGGACAGCTTTGGGCCTGTTTGCTGCTTTATGACGCTGAGGTTTTACGATGCGTCCAAGTGAAGTATGGAATCACTTTTCCAAACCTTTTAATACTGCTAACGGTCAGAAAGTTAAGTGCAAACACTGCACTGAAGAGCTGTCCTATAAAAACACAACCACAAGTTTACGGAACCATGCTCGAATAAAGCACAAGCTTGACATCCCGTCACTCCCACCGAGGGGTGGGAAAAAGAAGAGGACGTTTCAATGTGCGTCCAAGGAAAGCGGCGAGGAGGATGCCGACGACGTTCAAGTGGTGCAGGATGAGCAGCCAGCTAGACGGATTCAAGGGAGCAATGAGGTTGGTATATTGAACTGGCATTTCCATCGAGGCTCGAGAACAGAAGTGGAAGAACAAGAATACTTCAAAGCCCGTTTACCTCTGTAAGAGTTTTCTTGTCCTACTTCCGTTCTCGATCCTCGCTGGAAACGCCTATTTCGATGCGTCATCGGAAACGGGGATAATAGTGTACTCCAACGAAGAATTTGGCCGGAAGTGATAGGAAAACGATTTCCAAAATACGGTGGTGGGGGAAACTCGGGACTAAGCGCGCGTGCGCCCTATGTCCGGCCGCTACCCCTACCACAATACGTTTTTTCTCACTTACGCCCCAATCGTTAGTCGGAACATCCTATTGAAACGAGAAACATGCGATGTTCTGTCACCGCTGCGCATGCGCAATGGCGCAGTCATTGTTTTTTTCTCTGTTCTAACCGGTGCCGATGCCGTCCTCAAATGTGAGAGAATGGACTTTTCCCATTTACTATTTCAACGAAAGTAGAAAAGCATATTTTTGTTTAGTATCTCTCATGAGATGCTCTTGCTGCTTACATTCGTGTCGGGCTCACATGTTCTGAATGCTTCTAGACTCTAGGCATTTCCAACGAGTCTCGAGAACGGAAGTGGGAGAACAATAATACTTCATAGTACTAGATTCGGATACTATGAGAAATCGTACGGCGAAGAATATCTCAGCCAACTCCCGGCCCTGCGATTTCTTGTACTCCCCGTTTTCGCTCCAGGAGTATGCTTGTCCTTCTACTTCCGTTCTCGAGCCTCGCTGGAAATGCCCGTTCTTAAACTATCGTTCGCTGCGAGGGGCGGCGTCGGCGTCTTTAAAAAAATGCTTAAGCTAGTATTTGTTTTAGGAGAATCCGAATCCTGGCGGATCATCACAACAAAGTGGATGCAGTGGAGGTGAAGCTAGTCAAGAGTACAAAGGGCCGTTGGTTCAGTGCATGGAAAGGGTGAAATCTTTTACTGGTAAGAAACCATTTAATAACTGTTGTGAGCTTCTGTTTTTTGCTGTTTTTTTTTTCTTTTTTTTTTCTTCAAAATTTTTAACATACCAAACCACAGAATCGTCCACAAATGAGTTTGAATTAGTAATAAACTGCGAAATTGTACAAAATTTACATTTATATTAAGCGAACAGTTCATGCGGGTGGAGCGTAAGAAACAACAGACGTGGGTGGGAAAGAATAAAGTACATCGCTGTGATGCTGACACTTTAAGTTAGGGCTGTTGTCTCATAAGTGATGGTTTCCCATTTTCTTTCTTGTGACAGTCCGGGGTTCAAATGCCGGCTTCAGAGGGGTGTCATTATTCTTTCCCGCGTCTATTTGTGTGTTATATCAATGTACGGCTATTGTTATAAGTCGACATTTTACTTTCAGCGGCCGCACAACTCCCCGGAACGCCACTCTGTTCGTGCAGGGGGATTTCAACGCCAAGATCGGCCGCGACGAGGAGCTGAAGCATGTGTGCGGCATGCAGAGCCTGCACGAGGACTTCTGTGACAACGGGACGAGACTGGTCAGTCTGGCCATCCAGGAGGGGCTCTTCATCGCCTCTACCCTACAGATCCGGGCCCCCTCCAAGAAGGCCACCTGGCTGTCCAACGACGGGACAACCAGGAACCAGATCGACCACGTCTTGGTGCAGGCTCGCTACCGCAACGCCGTCGCCAACGTGCACTCCGAGCCGCGGGCCACCATCGGCTCGGACCACAGCCTGGTGGTGGCGGAGGTGACCCTCCGCCTGCAACGCAAACCTCCCCCAACCTCACCCGCGGAGGCTCCCAGCAAGCTGCCGAAACCCTTCGCGGTGGAGAAGCTGCGGGCTGGGGCCACCAGGACACAATACAACGAGAAAGTGGTAGAGCTGCTGCGGCAAGCACCACCCGCGCAGGACGCCACCCCGGACCAGCTCTGGGCGCACCTCCGCAAGGCCGTCCGTGGGGCCGCGGAGGCCGTCCTGGGACGTCTGGCCCCCACCCCCAAGGCGGAGTGGTTCGACGTGGAGTGCGAGGAGGCCGTCCTCAAGCGCCAAGCGGCCAACGACCTCCTCGTCGACGCCATCGGACACGCCGACTCGCCTGCGCCGGCCGGGGTCGGCGGACAGGAGGAGGATGCAGTCCGGGCGCTCGTCCAGGACTTCATGGAGATGCAACGCGAGGTGAGCCAGGTGACCCGCCGCAAGAGGCGTGCGCTGCTGCACGAGGCCATGGACCAGCTGGCCGCGGCTGAGGGCGCCCGGGACACCCGCCTCTTCTACCGGGCCACGCGATCCCTCCGCAAGAAGGCGGGTGGTACCACGTCGGGGCTCATCAGGGCGGCCGACGGCACCATCGCCCCGGACCCCGCCGCCGCCCTGGGCCGTTGGGCGGAGTACTTCAACGAGCTCCTCAACGTGGACCCGCCAGAGGACCCCGTGCCGCACCCAGAGGACGCCAACGACGACGCAGTGGATCCCATCTCCCTCGACGAGGTGAAGAAGGCCATCGGGGCGATGAAGGCTAAGTCCGCCCCAGGGGTGGATGAGATATCCGCCACCCTCCTCCAACAACAAGCCGGGACGGTCGGGGACGAGACTGCTAACGAGGACGGGGACGACAACGGGGGCGCGCGCCAGGACGACACCGACGACGCCGCGATTGCCGAGGCCCTGCACGCCGTCATCACGCGGGCAAGGGTATGCAACTTCGGTATTTTTGGTACGCCCTCTAGGTATTCCCGTGGTGTTCTCATGGTATCCTCAGGAATAGTATTCGCAATATTCTCGAAAATGAGAACTATAGCTACAAAAACAGATATATTACGTGATTTATCTTCAAATTGAGACGGTATTCCGAGAATTTTTATCAAGTATTCCCAAGTATTCTTAATGAGAATATATTCTTGGTACGGTAATTTTAGAAGTTGCAGACCCTTGCACGCGGGTCACGCAGACCGGGGAGATGCCGGAAGAATGGAAAAAGTCCATGATCATCCCTCTCCCCAAGAAGGGCAACCTGTCCCTGTGCACCAACTACAGGGGCATTGCCCTTCTCTGCGTGGCCTACAAAGTCTACGCGTACATCCTCCTCACTCGCCTCACCCCCATCGCGGACGTCGCCATCGGCCAGTACCAGTGCGGCTTCCGGGCCGGCCGCTCCACCATCGACCAGATCTTCACGCTGCGGTCGATCCTGGAGTGGCGCTGGAACGGGCGGAGTGCAGACACTTACATCCTGTTCATCGACTTTAAGAAGGCGTACGACTGCATCCACTGCCCGTCCCTCTACGCCGCACTGGCCTCGGCGGGGGTCCCGGCCACCCTCATCTCCTGGATCCGAACGGCGCTGGAGGTGGCGCAGTTCGCAGTGCGCTACCGCGGCGCCCTCTCTGCCTTCTTCGCGGTGATCTCCGGTCTCAAGCAGGGCGACCCCCTGGCGCCTATCCTATTCAACTTCTGCCTGGAGTGGATAGTTGGGGACCTGCATGAGGACCAGCTCAACCCAGCCGAGCTGAGGAGGCCAGTCATCTTGGCCTTCGCCGACGACATCGCCATTACCGCCGCCTCCAAGGAAGAGCTCATCCGGGTCGCGTCGACCATCAAGGAGCGGGCCGCTCATCTCCCCCAAGACCGAATACATGGTGGTGGCCCGTCAAGAGAGGCCGGAGCACGGGACGCACCTCACCGTGGACGGCGTCGACTACAAGAAGGTGCCCCAGTTCCGGTACCTCGGCGCCACCATCACGGCCGACAACAACATGGACGCGGAGATCAATAGCCGCCGCGCCGCCGGGCTGCGACAGTTCCACTCCCTGGCACACCTCTTCCGGAGCCGCCGCATCTCCCGGCGGGCCAAGTCCCGGCTGTACCAGTCCATCGTACGGCCGGCCATGCTGTACGGGTGCGAGGCGTGGGTGCTGACGGCCGGCCGGGAGTCCAAGATCGCCGCTGCGGAGAACAACACCCTCCGCCGGATCGCGGGCCCCGTGTGGCACGAGGGCCTCCAGAAGATGATCGCCCGCCCCATCGCAGAGGTCAGGGAGCTCTCGGGGGCCCCGCCCGGCGTCAATGTGGCCAGGAAGAGGTCCCTCCAGTACGCGGGGCACGTGGCGAGGGGCAGCGTCCCGCCCAACGCCCTCGCCATGCTCGTCGCACCCCCACCGGCGAAGCGCTACCGGGGCTGCCCGCGCAAGTCGCTCGCCAAGCAGCGGCAGGAAAACAGCGAGGCGGTGGGCCTAGACCCGGCGACCTGGAGGGAGGCGGCCGAAGACCGGGACGCGTTCCGGGCCGCCATCAGGCTATTCGACGAGCTCCCGGACCCCCACGAAGAGCGGCGGCAGGCGGCCAAGGAGAGGAGAGCGGCGAGGGAGCAACAACGCCAGCAGCAGGCCGGCGCAGACGCCCCCGACTAGCACCTGCACGTCGGGTAGCCCTGAGGACGCGGTAAGACTACCCTACCCCCCCTAGCACCTCATCGTCGCAGCCGCCGCGGTCCGAGCCATCACGAGGATATCAACGACTAAACTGTCGCCCCCTCCGAGGGTCAGGCGGACTCTGAGTAGAGTCGCTGCAACTCGGAGGTAAGGCGGCGACCGCAGAAAGTGGCGCAGTCTGTGGTATACAAAACGGCTGTAATACCCCTGGGATACCATACCCGCTCTACCGGTCCCCGGGAACCCGCCACCACCGCTGGGGTCGGCCTAGCGGGCCCTGACGGAAGCCGCACTCACCTAGGGGAGGTTAAGAAAAGCTGGTTTAACCACCCTTAGGGGAACACTCTATCCTGGCGGGCCGCGTAGCTTCGCACCCCCACCGGTGCTGCCGGGAGCCCGGGTCGAGGGGGGTACACGCGGGTGTGTCAGATCCCTTGACGGTTTCACCTAAGGGTCTTCGAGGCCTATGGTACTACAAGACAAGACAAGGGTTCTTCTCGTGACGCTGAGTGCACAAACGCATTGATGTACATGATCGCCGTAGACAATTTGCCGTTGTGCACCCCCGAGAAGAAAGGCCTACGGGTCTACTCGAAGGCCCTGCAGCCACTGTACAAGGTGCCTTCTGAGCCCACCGTCACCCGCCTGCTGGAGGAGAAGTACGTGGTCCTGAAGGATGTTGTGAAGGAGCAGCTGCGTGCGGCCCAGCACATCACTCTCACCGCTGACCTCTGGACCGACAAGCACACCCTGAGGAGCGTCTTGGGCGTCACAGCGCACTTCAGGCGTGGTAAGTTCCAAAATCCGTAGGGTAGCTTTGAGTCAAAGATGTATGCGATCCGAATTAATTAGTAGCGAAGTAGCGTGGACTTCGTAGCAGAAGCAGCAACAATAAGTTTTTTCTTTTACCACTTGACCCTGACTTACGTTTTTTGAAAAGACTATAAAATGTTGAACTTCATACGCCACGCTTAAGTAATCTATCGTCATCGTCGTAATTTCGTCGTAGCAAATCTGTCATGCCTGCACTGTTTTCGAAATTGACATACTCATCACTACGACTTGCAATAAATTGTTATTGCAAAGAACTAGTGATACACTTCCCTTGCGTGATATGTGGGAGTGTATCATTATGGGGGTTAGCGGTAACGGTGCCATCACGTTTTCTTTGCAATAATGATTTATCGCAAATCATAGTGAGTTCTGCAATTTCGAAAATAGTGCGAAAGGCGTATTTTGCCACGTCTTTATGAATCTGTTATAGCGATGCTTTCCGTTTCCGTTTCAGGTAACAAGCAGGTATCCTTTGAACTGTGTGCACGTGCCATGCCCGAGCGTAAGACCACGGCGAACCTAAAGCTTGCCCTAGCCGACGTTTGTGACGGCTGGGATATCACAAAGGACAAGGTTCGAGCAGTCGTAACAGATGGTGGAGCAAACATCAAAAAGGCAGTGCGAGAGCTCTTCGGTGCAGACAAGCACATCACTTGCTTTGCCCACATTCTCAACGGCAATGGCCAGAATGCTATTGGGAACAAGACCGTCATCCCATCCGAAGCCGAGCCCGCGGAGGTGTTAGTCATGCAGTAAGAGCCTGTGGACGAGGATGAAGCGGACTTCGACGAGGACGCAGAGGGGCAGGAGGCATCTCGAAGCCCCCTTCGAGAGTTGTTGTTCAAGCTAAAGAAAGGAGTACGCTATTTCAAGAAGAGTTCCGTGGCGAGTGAGCGGTTGGTGCAGCTGCAGCAGGCTTCAGAAAGACCGAGAGCACTAAAACTGATCCAAGAAGTCCGGACTCGCTTTAACTCATGCCATGACATGATCGACAGGTAAGCTTCCGCTGCCTCTGGCACCTCCCTCTCAGGCTACAGTATTTAAAAAATTAAGCACACTGTATAAATTGTTCGCCATATGACGAGAAATTCTCTTACGATTCATAATTCACCGGAATATGTCGTCACTTAACGACGTTCATCCGTCACATGACGACATATTCGTGTGACGAATGAACGGTCACACCTCAGCGAACTGAAAAAAGATACACTTTTCTGTTTGCGCAAAAAAAAATTAGGTGACTACGTTTTTGTTTTTTAGGTTTAATTGATGTAAAGTGACGATCCTTACAGTGATGTTACTTTTTCTAGGTACTTGCAGCTCTCCCCATTTGTGGCGCAAGTACTGCACGAGCAGCACAGAGACCGGAGCTCAAGGATCCACCCTCCAGAAATTTTAACACCCCCTGAGGAAGACGCTCTGACTGATATTCGGGATCTCCTCAGCCCTCTTGCCCGTGCAACGAAGGAGGTTAGCGCTGAAAAGGTGTGCACTCTCAGCAAAGTGATACCGGTCATGCGAAACCTGAAGCGGTTGAGTGAAAATTTTAACTTCATGCAATACTAGAGTAGTACATTTGTAACAAAGTGTGAATATGTACCATTTTCATCCGATGCTATAACCCAAGACACGAATTTCGGTACCGCGGTGAGATCGATCTGACCACGGGAAAAAGTCTAAAAGTCTCGCACCGGCCTTGAAGTTAGGCCCTAGTATACAGAACAGACGAAATCCCAAGGTCCGATTTTGGCCTTAAAAATACGCCTTGCGAAGGAAACCTATTATTTTGAAACCCCTATGGACCGAAAAATGCAAGGGTTTTGAGCTATCTGCTACCGTTTCCGAGATAACTGAAAATCGCTTTAAATTTTCTTTTCTCTTGAAGTAGAAGTTATCTCGGAAACGGTAAGAGATAGCTAAAAACACTTGAAATTTTCGCTAGAAGGGGGTCAATTGCGACTATACTGAATGATTTGCATTTCTCTCGCTTTTTTCGCAGTTTTGTTTCAATCAAATCTGCTCCCTGTGTTTCAGGATATTGACAAGTACCTGCCTGCTACCCCGATTGGCTTCAACATAAAGGAGCACCTCTTGCAGCTGATTACGGCTAAGTTTGGGTGTGTCGAGGACGTTAAGATGTTCGCCGCGGCCACCCTCTTAGACCCGCGGTTCAAGAAGTTCGGCTTTTCGTCCGATGACCGGACGCCTATAAGGGTCGCCAACGCTGTCACCTTTGTAGGTACGTTGGTACGCATTCATCAGCAGCCCACATTAATTCGTACGGTAACTGAAGCAAAGAAAATAGTGCTTGGCGGAAAACAAGCATTAAAGTCGGTATTCAAACTTTTGGCCAACCAAACGCGAAGCGGGAGTGCATTCGTTCAAAAATAGCGTCCAAGTAGACTTCAACTCAGATTTGGAAGGCCTGGGTTTAAATACTGTCTCACTTTACAGGGTTTGATTTCGCTTCCCGCATTACTTTATTTACTGCACTTACCCTACACCGAATCGCCTTTAAGACGGCAATTTAGTTACAGCGATTGCGAATCGCGCTCTTCTTCCAGGTGGCCTTGTGAAGGCAAAGATGTCTGAAGCTGCAGACCAGACAGCACAGCAACGGGTTATGCAGGCTCAGGCGTCTTCTGCAGCGGGGGATGATTTCTGGGGCGACTTCGACAGGGAGATTGAGGCGCAAGCGGCAACCATGTCACACCAGGACATGCCGGGAGGAATCCCTATTCAGCTGCGGATGTTCCTGGATCGGCCTCCTGTTAATCGTGCAGCTAATCCAGACCCTCTAATTGCTTGGAACGCCTTGAAAGGCGAATATCACGATCTGCACAAAGTCGCGGAGGAGTACCTAAGTATCTTGGCCACTTCCATCCCTTCTGAGAGGCTCTTTTCTCGCGCTGGGAGAATTTCCACCCCACTGAAATCAGCGCTAAGCTCAAAGCATCTAGAAATGCTTATTTTTTTGCAGTCATGTGAAGACCTATGGTTTAATCAGTAAAGTAATTGGATAATTGAAAGTTGAAAGAGCATACTCACATAATCATTTCAGTGTTATGTCAAATGTTATTTATAGTTCCTTGCTGTAATTGTTTAGTTCTATTCTACATAGCAAATTATGCTAGCAATGGAAATTATTTTAATTTCCTTGCAGTTATTGTTTTAGTTTTTCTTTAGATAGCAAATTATGCTAGTCATGGAAAAAATTCCATCCACTACTCGTCAATGTTTTATTTACTTATTTACTTTTAGCTTTAATATTAAGACCACTTTGTTTTACTGTCATTACTCTGTGACTGTTCCCATGTTCTGTTTTTCAGATTCATATGAAATACAGTATTTCATTAAATAACTTCGCGTTTTTTAAATTCATTTTTACGGGTTTTACGACAAATTGACAATATTTCGAATATTTTCGAATATATTCGAATATTCCTTTCGAATATCGACCCCAGATCGAACATAAGCTTCGATCAGGATTCGATGTTCGATATTCGAGGAATAGTTTCGATCGACCAGCCCTAATACCTAATAGGATTGTCGAAGGGTCACATGCCATTTTTTTGACAACTACAGAATTTGTTGTTTTTTGCCTTCAGGTAATCAGCACATCACCGTTCAAAGCCATGGATCTTACAGAAGCATCGCCTTCCAAGTCACCTGCTTCACCTGTTGGCTCGCCGCTGGTGAAGTCTCCGTCATTGTCCCCTAAGGCAGATCTGTCTAGCAATTTTGCTACTTCCAAAGTGACTGCTACTCGCCACACACCATTGAAGGTGGCCACTCATGTGACTCCATCAAAAGCGACTGCTTTTCCCCGCTCCATTTCTTCCAAGGTAGCAACAAATGTAACGCCTCAAAAGTCTCCCAGAAGTTTTCCTCCAAACCAGTATAGCCATGATCAGCAACCCTATTCATTTCCCTTACCTCAGAACTACTCGCAAAATTATTACCAACAGTGTGCTCAACCCTATGTTCCAAACTACCAGCAATCGTACCAGAATTCGTTTCAGCAACCCTATGCCCAACATTATTCTTCTGGTCAGCATGATAATTTTAATCGCTGGGAAGATTTGTCCAAGTCCATGACTAACTTTTGATGTTTTGAGTTCACTTCATCTTTGTGTACTTTGTATGCTAAATAATGTGTCCAGCAGTTGACCAAAGTAAACTGTAGGAATATTATTTATCTCAAATTTAGGCTTTTTATTTGACCTTTGTACTTTGTGTGCCAAATTTGTTTAGTTGACTGAAGTTATTTACGAACTTTGTTGTTGTTAATTTTAGGTTCAGGAAACAATTAAAGATTTGTATGAAGCTTTAGGAAATTATTAGGCACGGAGTGAAACGGAGTTGCCTTATAGTTTCGTAGCGGATTGGACCTTTTTTTTTTTTTTCTTGGAAGCATAGCCCCATATGCCCCTCTGACAGAAGTTTTTCAAACTCTCCAGATTATCGAAGGGTACTCTGACAAGACACGCTGACGTGTTTTTACACTTCAAAAATATCACACACCGTTTAAAAACGAGTTTTAAAGTCGGCTTTCTCACTCCTTTCAATGAGGAAAGTAAGAGACAGAGCACCTCGTCAACAGGCACAACTAGTCCAAAATCAAAACGATCTAAAAAATCAAAAATCTGTCTAACAGAATTACGGACAGTAGTCGTATTAAATAGTCTAGCGTATTGTTACATTAAAAAAATATCATAGTGATCAGAAAAACCACTTCAAACTTCAGCTTGCTCTCTCCATCCAATGTTGGTAGCAAGAGACAGAGCTACTGTTTCAACGCCTCTAGACGAGCTATGCTCGACTCGTCAGCAGGCTGCATCAGCAACCTCTGCCTGACTCAGTATCATTCCGTACTTCTCCAGAGCACAGCCAAATCGGACGTCCTTCTTTCTTGTTGCGTAGCCTTTGCCGGGTACCCATTGTCGATGTGGCGAGCCGAGCCGAGGCAAGCCGTGGCCCCGCTAAAAGGGAGGCGACTCAAGAGTCAGGACCGTTTGGGACCGGTGGTGGGGACAACAGTGCGAGAGCCTTGCAGGAGGCTAGCGCTAGGCGGCCCGCGTATGAAAATTCAAGCGTTACACTGACCGCTACCTAGACGCCCTAGCTCTTCAACTACTCCCTCTCCCGCTCGAAGGAGATACAAACCACCCCGAACCACCCCAAAACTGAAACAAGGCTCAACCAAAATCCTCATTCCATGAATTGTAAAAAAAGAAAGCAAACAAAACCAGAACAAAATATAAACTTAACTTCTATAACCACCCCCAAACCACCCCAAAACTGAAAAAAGCTCAAGCAAAATCCTCATTCCATGAATTAAAAAATAAAAGAAGGCAAACAAAACCAAAAAGAACAAAATATAAACTTAACGTCTATTTTAACCAAACCCCCGTGAAACTCCGGGCCTACCAGTATCTCACACAGTGGGATAGTATTTTTTTATTTTCAGTTTCCTAACTTTTCCTTGCTGCTGAAGGCGGTTGTGATGTGAACAAGGTGCAGTAGAATGGAGGCGATAGGCCTAGACAGGGGGGAAAGAAGGTGGGTTGGATAGGGGGAGAGGAGGCAGGCTAGAAGGGGGAGGGGGGGGCTGCAGCCAGCTTCTAGTTGAAAATCGGGTTGATTTCGGGCCAGCCCGGTCGGATGTTCGGATCAATTTCGGGCTGGTTCTGGGCCAGCCCGGTAGACTGCTCGGATCAATTTCGGGCTAGACCGTCCGGGGTAGGCTACGCGACGGGCGTCAAGTTGGCCAACTCAGTTGGGCCAACTGAGAATCAGCCGAGGCCGAGACCGACCGCGCTCCGTGACCGACCCCGCTTCATACAGCCACCCATTGAGGCCCGATCGGCCGAGGCCGTTGTCGGGCGGGTGTGCCTACCTCCCAGGGGCAATTTCAAGAAAATCGCTTATACGTGGCCCCATGGGACACGATCGATGCAGGCCGTTGTCCGACGGCTCTGCCTACCTTCCAGGGGCAATTTTAACAAAATCGATTATACGTGGCCCCATGGGCCCCTGGTGGGGCCGCATCGACACAAGTCGCTGTCCTGCGGGTCTGCCTACCTCCCAGGGGCAATTTCAAGAAAATCGTTTATACGTGGCCCCATGGGCCCCCAATGGGACACGATCGATGCAGGCCGTTGTCCGACGGGTCTGCCTACCTTCCAGGGGCAGTTTTAACAAAATCGGTTATACGTGGCCCCATGGACCCCTGGTGGGGCCGCATCGACACAAGTCGCTGGCCTGCGGGTCTGCCTACCTCCCAGGGGAAATTTCAAGAAAATCGTTTATACGTGGCCCCATGGGCCCCCAATGGGACACGATCGATGCAGGCCGTTGTCCGGCGGGTCTGCCTACCTTCCAGGGGCAATTTCAACAAAATCGATTTTACGTGGCCCCATGGGCCTCCAATGGGACACGATCGATGCAGGACGTTGTCCGACGGGTCTGCCTACCTTCCAGGGGCAATTTTAACAAAATCGATTATACGTGGCCCCATGGGCCCCCAATGGGACACGATCGATGCAGGCCGTTGTCCGACGGGTCTGCCTACCTTCCAGGGGCAATTTTAACAAAATCGATTGTACGTGGCCCCATGGGCCCCCAATGGGACACGATCGATGCAGGCCGTTGTCCGACGGGTCTGCCTACCTTCCAGGGGCAGTTTTAACAAAATCGATTTTACGTGGCCCCATGGACCCCTAGTGGGGCCGCATCGACACAAGTCGCTGTCCGGCGGGTGTGCCTACCTCCCAGGGGAAATTTCAAGAAAATCGTTTATACGTGGCCCCATGGGCCCCCAATGGGACACGGTCGATGCAGGCCGTTGTCTGACGGGTCTGCCTACCTTTCAGGGGCAATTTTAACAAAATCGATTGTACGTGGCCCCATGGGCCCCCAATGGGACACGATCGATGCAGGCCATTGTCCGACGGGTCTGCCTACCTTCCAGGGGCAATTTCAACAAAATCGATTATACGTGGCCCCATGGGCCTCCAATGGGACACGATCGATGCAGGCCGTTGTCCGACGGGTCTGCCTACCTTCCAGGGGCAATTTTAACAATATCGATTATACGTGGCCCCATGGGCCCCCCAATGGGACACGATCGATTCAGGCCGTTGTCCGGCGGGTCTGCCTACCTTCCAGGGGCAATTTTAACAAAATCGATTATACGTGGCCCCATAGACCCATAGTTGGGCCCCATCGACCCAAGTCGCTGTCCGACGGGTCTGCCTACCTTCCAGGGCAATTTTAACAAAATCGATTATACGTGGCCCCATGGGCCCCCAATGAGACACGATCGATGCAGGCCGTTGTCCGGCGGGTCTGCCTACCTTCCAGGGGCAATTTTAACAAAATCGATTATACGTGGCCCCATAGACCCATAGTTGGGCCCCATCGACCCAAGTCGCTGTCCGACGGGTCTGCCTACCTTTCAGGGGCAATTTCAACAAAATCGATTATACGTGGCCCCATGGACCCAAAGTTGGGCCCAATCGACCCAAGTCGCTGTCCGACGGGTCTGCCTACCTTTCAGGGGCAATTTCAACAAAATCGTTTACACGTGGCCCTATTGGCCCCCAATTGGACACGATTATTGCAGGCCACTGTCCGACGGCTCTGCCTACCTCCCCATTTGTACTTTGGGCCATTTCCTGTCGGCTCAATAGTCCGACCACTGGCTCTGAGTGTGGCGACGGTTTAAAGTGTCGGCAACAATTTTGTGACCTACCCCTAAAGTTGGCAAAAAACTTTGGGTCTTGTGTTATTTTCTCCCTTAGTGGCATCTTTTAGCGAGGTGACGAAATTGTTCCCGTTTGAGATTTGGACATTTTAGCACATTTCTAGTCGGTTCAATAATCCGACCACTCGCTCTAAGAGTGACTACGGTTTAAATTGTCGGCAACAATTTTATCACCTATCCCTGAAAGACTTGGTCAGCATGGCTTTGTTCGCTCTGAGCTGCATCTTGATGCTAGGCGCGGTAAAGCAGTAGAGTCTTTGAGGATTGCGTTGGGCATTACTACTTCAATTCAGCAAGGCACCACAGTGAACATTACCGTAGGTTTAAGGTGCCGAACGTTTTGGAACTGCCTAACGTTAATGGAACAAGATTTGAAAGAAAATCTCTCAGCGCCTTTGAAAGAAATGCTACGATCCGTAAATACGAAAATTTCGTGGGGTTTCAAGGATACAAGCGCATCGTCATGCGGTTTGTTGATCCTGAGGCTGATGCCACTTACGCAAAGTACGCAATTTGCACAGACATTTCAAGTTTCCTCTAACCATCCATTGTGGTTCTAAAAAAAAAAAAAAAAACAACCATAAAAATGAAATACCGTTACACCTCGTGAAATACTGCCAGGCCTGAACCGTGCAAATTCGCATTGGGCGGGACCTTATCACCTAAAACAGCTGCATTGTGCAATGCAGCTGAAACCGACCGGGAACATTTTTGTCACGTACCCCTGAACTTTGGACTTTTGCTGCCACAGATAGCATCTTGGCCGGGGAAAGGACTTGCAAGTAGTGTGACAAAAATCTTCCCAGGTGAAATTTCTAGTTTTCTCTGCATTTTCTAGCGGTTTTATGCTTTGTCTGTCTCCTGAAGAAGTGGCGTAGCTGAAATTGAGAGTTAAGATTTTTGTCATTCTTCTGAACCTTGAACTTTGACCCCCAGCCAACTTAGGCGCTAATTCAAAATTTCTAGTTTTCTCTGCAATTTCCAGCGGTTCCTTGCTCTGTCTGTCGGCTGAAAGAGTGGCGAAGCTAAAATCGACCGGGAACATTTTTGTCACGTACCCCTGAACTTTGGACTTTGGCTGCCACAGATAGCATTTTGGCCGGGGAAAGGACTTTCAAGTCGTGTGACAAAAATCTTCCCAGGTGAAATTTCTAGTTTTCTCTGCATTTTCTAGCGGTTTTATGCTTCGTCTGTCTCCTGAAGAAGTGGCGTAGCTGAAATTGAGAGTTAAGATTTTTGTCATTCTTCTGAACCTTGAACTTCGACCCCCAGCCAACTAAGGCGCTTATTCAAAATTTTTAGTTTTCTCTGCATTTTCTAGCGGTTCCATGCTCCGTCTGTCAGCTGAAAGAGTGGCGTAGCTAAAATCGACCGGGAACATTTTTGTCACGTACCCCTGAACTTTGGACTTTGGCTGCCAGAGAATGCATTTTGGCCAGGGGAGGCACTTTCAAGTCGTGTGACAAAAATCTTCCCAGGTGAAATTTCTAGTTTTCTCTGCATTTTCTAGCGGTTTTATGCTTCGTCTGTCTCCTGAAGAAGTGGCGTAGCTGAAATTGAGAGTTAAGATTTTTGTCATTCTTCTGAACCTTGAACTTCGACCCCCAGCCAACTAAGGCGCTAATTCAAAATTTCTAGTTTTCTCTGCATTTTCCAGCGGTTCCATGCTCTGTCTGTCGGCTGAAAGAGTGGCGAAGCTAAAATCGACCGGGAACATTTTTGTCACGTACCCCTGAACTTTGGACTTTGGCTGCCACAGATAGCATTTTGGCCGGGGAAAGGACTTTCAAGTCGTGTGACAAAAATCTTCCCAGGTGAAATTTCTAGTTTTCTCTGCATTTTCTAGCGGTTTTATGCTTCGTCTGTCTCCTGAAGAAGTGGCGTAGCTGAAATTGAGAGTTCAGATTTTTGTCATTCCTCTGAACCTTGAACTTCGACCCCCAGCCAACTAAGGCGCTTATTCAAAATTTTTAGTTTTTTCTGCATTTTCTAGCGGTTCCATGCTCCGTCTGTCAGCTGAAGAGTGGCGTAGCTAAAATCGACCGGGAACATTTTTGTCACGTACCCCTGAACTTTAGACTTTGGCTGCCAGAGAGTGCATTTTGGCCAGGAGAGGCACTTTCAAGTCGTGTGACAAAAATCTTCCCAGGTGAAATTTCTAGTTTTCTCTGCAATTTCCAGCGGTTCCATGCTCTGTCTGTCGGCTGAAAGAGTGGCGTAGCTAAAATCGACCGGGAACATTTTTGTCACGTACCCCTGAACTTATGACTTTGGCTGCCACAGATTGCATCTTGGCCGGGGAAAGGACTTTCAAGTCGTGTGACAAAAATCTTCCCAGGTGAAATTTCTAGTTTTCTCTGCATTTTCTAGCGGTTTTATGCTTCGTCTGTCTCCTGAAGAAGTGGCGTAGCTGAAATTGAGAGTTAAGATTTTTGTCATTCTTCTGAACCTTGAACTTCGACCCCCAGCCAACTAAGGCGCTAATTCAAAATTTCTAGTTTTCTCTGCATTTTCCAGCGGTTCTATGCTTCGTCTGTCTGCTGAAAGAGTGGCGTAGCTAAAATCGACCGGGAACATTTTTGTCACGTACCCCTGAACTTTGGACTTTGGCTGCCAGAGAATGCATTTTGGCCAGGGGAGGCACTTTCAAGTCGTGTGACAAAAATCTTCCCAGGTGAATTTTTTACTTTTCTTTGCATTTTCCAGCGGTTCCATGCTCTGTCTGTCGGCTGAAAGAGTGGCAAAGCTAAAATCGACCGGAAACATTTTTGTCACGTACCCCTGAACTTTGGACTTTGGCTGCCACAGATAGCATTTTGGCCGGGGACAGGACTTTCAAGTCGTGTGACAAAAATCTTCCCAGGTGAAATTTCTAGTTTTCTCTGCATTTTCTTGCGTTTTTATGCTTCGTCTGTCTGCTGAAGAAGTGGCGTAGCTGAAATTGAGAGTTCAGATTTTTGTCATTCCTCTGAACCTTGAACTTCGACCCTTAGCCAACTAAGGCGCTAATTCAAAATTTCTAGTTTTCTCTGCATTTTCCAGCGGTTCGATGCTTCGTCTGTCTGCTGAACGAGTTGCGTAGCTAAAATCGACCGGAAACATTTTTGTCACGTACCCCTGAACTTTGGACTTTGGCTGCCACGCCACAGATAGCATTTTGGCCGGGGAGGCACTTTCAAGTCGTGTGACAAAAATCTTCCCAGGTGAAATTTTAGGTTTTCTTTGCATTTTCTAGCGGTTCCATGCTCTGTCTGTCGGCTAAAAGAGTGGCGTAGCTAAAATCGACCGGGAACATTTTTGTCACGTACCCCTGAACTTTGGACTTTGGCTGCCAGAGAATGCATTTTAGCCAGGGGAGGCACTTTCAAGTCGTGTGACAAAAATCTTCCCAGGTGAAAATTCTAGTTTTCTCTGCATTTTCCAGCGGTTCCGCGCTCATTCTGTCTGCTGAAAGAGTGGCGTAGCTAAAATCGACCGGTAACATTTTTGTCACGTACCCCTGAACTTTAGACTTTGGCTGCCAGCGAATGCATTTTGGCCAGGGGAGGCACTTTCAAGTCGTGTGTCAAATATCTTCCCAGGTGAAATTTCTAGTTTTCTCTGCATTTTCCAGCGGTTCCATGCTCTGTCTGTCGGCTGAAAGAGTGGCGAAGCTAAAATCGACCGGGAACATTTTTGTCACGTACCCCTGAACTTTGGACTTTGGCTGCCACAGATAGCATTTTGGCCGGGGAAAGGACTTTCAAGTCGTGTGACAAAAATCTTCCCAGGTGAAATTTCTAGTTTTCTCTGCATTTTCTAGCGGTTTTATGGTTCGTCTGTCTCCTGAAGAAGTGGCGTTGCTGAAATTGAGAGTTAAGATTTTTGTCATTCTTCTGAACCTTGAACTTCGACCCCCAGCCAACTAAGGCGCTTATTCAAAAATTTTAGTTTTCTCTGCATTTTCTAGCGGTTCCATGCTCCGTCTGTCAGCTGAAAGAGTGGCGTAGCTAAAATCGACCGTGAACATTTTTGTCACGTACCCCTGAACTTTGGACTTTGGCTGCCAGAGAATGCATTTTGGCTAGGGGAGGCACTTTCAAGTCGTGTGACAAAAATCTTCCCAGGTGAAATTTCTAGTTTTCTCTGCATTTTCTAGCGGTTTTATGCTTCGTCTGTCTCCTGAAGAAGTGGCGTAGCTGAAATTGAGAATTAAGATTTTTGTCATTCTTCTGAACCTTGAACTTTGACCCCCAGCCAACTAAGACGCCAAATCAAAATTTTTAGTTTTTTCTGCATTTTCTAGCGGTTCCATGCTTCGTCTGTCAGCTGAAAGAGTGGCGTAGCTAAAATCAACCGGGAACATTTTTGTCACGTACCCCTGAACTTTGGACTTTGGCTTCCAGAGAATGCATTTTAGCCAGGGGAGGCACTTTCAAGTCGTGTGACAAAAATCTTCCCAGGTGAAAATTCTAGTTTTCTCTGCATTTTCCAGCGGTTCCGCGCTCAGTCTGTCTGCTGAAAGAGTGGCGTAGCTAAAATCGACCGGGAACATTTTTGTCACGTACCCCTGAACTTTAGACTTTGGCTGCCAGCGAATGCATTTTGGCCAGGGGAGGCACTTTCAAGTCGTGTGACAAAAATCTTCCCAGGTGAAATTTCTAGTTTTCTCTGCATTTTCCAGCGGTTCCATGCTCTGTCTGTCGGCTGAAAGAGTGGCGAAGCTAAAATCGACCGGGAACATTTTTGTCACGTACCCCTGAACTTTGGACTTTGGCTGCCACAGATAGCATTTTGGCCGGGGAAAGGACTTTCAAGTCGTTTGACAAAAATCTTCCCAGGTGAAATTTCTAGTTTTCTCTGCATTTTCTAGCGGTTTTATGCTTCGTCTGTCTCCTGAAGAAGTGGCGTAGCTGAAATTGAGAGTTAAGATTTTTGTCATTCTTCTGAACCTTGAACTTCGACCCCCAGCCAACTAAGGCGCTTATTCAAAATTTTTAGTTTTCTCTGCATTTTCTAGCGGTTCCATGCTCCGTCTGTCAGCTGAAAGAGTGGCGTAGCTAAAATCGACCGGGAACATTTTTGTCACGTACCCCTGAACTTTGGACTTTGGCTGCCAGAGAATGCATTTTGGCCAGGGGAGGCACTTTCAAGTCGTGTGACAAAAATCTTCCCAGGTGAAATTTCTAGTTTTCTCTGCATTTTCTAGCGGTTTTATGCTTCGTCTGTCTCCTGAAGAAGTGGCGTAGCTGAAATTGAGAGTTAAGATTTTTGTCATTCTTCTGAACCTTGAACTTCGACCCCCAGCCAACTAAGGCGCTAATTCAAAATTTCTAGTTTTCTCTGCATTTTCCAGCGGTTCCATGCTCTGTCTGTCGGCTGAAAGAGTGGCGAAGCTAAAATCGACCGGGAACATTTTTGTCACGTACCCCTGAACTTTGGACTTTGGCTGCCACAGTTAGCATTTTGGCCGGGGAAAGGACTTTCAAGTCGTGTGACAAAAATCTTCCCAGGTGAAATTTCTAGTTTTCTCTGCATTTTCTAGCGGTTTTATGCTTCGTCTGTCTCCTGAAGAAGTGGCGTAGCTGAAATTGAGAGTTAAGATTTTTGTCATTCTTCTGAACCTTGAACTTCGACCCCCAGCCAACTAAGGCGCTTATTCAAAATTTTTAGTTTTCTCTGCATTTTCTAGCGGTTCCATGCTACGTCTGTCAGCTGAAAGAGTGGCGTAGCTAAAATCGACCGGGAACATTTTTGTCACGTACCCCTGAACTTTGGACTTTGGCTGCCAAAAATGCATTTTGGCCAGGGGAGGCACTTTCAAGTCGTGTGACAAAAATCTTCCCAGGTGAAATTTCTAGTTTTCTCTGCATTTTCTAGCGGTTTTATGCTTCGTCTGTCTCCTGAAGAAGTGGCGTAGCTGAAATTGAGAGTTAAGATTTTTGTCATTCTTCTGAACCTTGAACTTCGACCCCCAGCCAACTAAGGCGCTTATTCAAAATTTCCAGTTTTCTCTGCATTTTCCAGCGGTTTCATGCTCTGTCTGTCGGCTGAAAGAGTGTCGAAGCTAAAATCGACCGGGAACATTTTTGTCACGTACCCCTGAACTTTGGACTTTGGCTGCCACAGATAGCATCTTGGCCGGGGAAGGGACTTTCAAGTACTGTGACAAAAGTCTTCCCAGGTGAAATTTCTAGTTTTCTCTGCATTTTCTAGCGGTTTCATGCTTCGTCTGTCTCCTGAAGAAGTGGCGTAGCTGAAATTGAGAGTTCAGATTTTTGTCATTCCTCTGAACCTTGAACTTCGACCCCCAGCCAACTAAGGCGCTTATTCAAAATTTTTAGTTTTTTCTGCATTTTCTAGCGGTTCCATGCTCCGTCTGTCAGCTGAAAGAGTGGCGAAGCTAAAATCGACCGGGAACATTTTTGTCACGTACCCCTGAACTTTAGACTTTGGCTGCCAGAGAGTGCATTTTGGCCAGGAGAGGCACTTTCAAGTCGTGTGACAAAAATCTTCCCAGGTGAAATTTCTAGTTTTCTCTGCAATTTCCAGCGGTTCCATGCTCTGTCTGTCGGCTGAAAGAGTGGCGTAGCTAAAATCGACCGGAAACATTTTTGTCACGTACCCCTGAACTTATGACTTTGGCTGCCACAGATTGCATCTTGGCCGGGGAAAGGACTTTCAAGTCGTGTGACAAAAATCTTCGCAGGTGAAATTTCTAGTTTTCTCTGCATTTTCTAGCGGTTTTATGCTTCGTCTGTCTCCTGAAGAAGTGGCGTAGCTGAAATTGAGAGTTTAGATTTTTGTCATTCTTCTGAACCTTGAACTTCGACCCCCAGCCAACAAAGGCGCTAATTCAAAATTTCTAGTTTACTCTGCATTTTCCAGCGGTTCTATGCTTGGTCTGTCTGCTGAAAGAGTGGCGTAGCTAAAATCGACCGGGAACATTTTTGTCACGTACCCCTGAACTTTGGACTTTGGCTGCCAGAGAATGCATTTTGGCCAGGGGAGGCACTTTCAAGTCGTGTGACAAAAATCTTCCCAGGTGAATTTTTTACTTTTCTTTGCATTTTCCAGCGGTTCCATGCTCTGTCTGTCGGCTGAAAGAGTAGCGAAGCTAAAACCGACCGGGAACATTTTTTTCACGTACCCCTGCACTTTGGACTTTGGCTGCCACAGATAGCATTTTGGCCGGGGACAGGACTTTCAAGTCGTGTGACAAAAATCTTCCCAGGTGAAATTTCTAGTTTTCTCTGCATTTTCTTGCGTTTTTATGCTTCGTCTGTCTCCTGAAGAAGTGGCGTAGCTGAAATTGAGAGTTCAGATTTTTGTCATTCCTCTGAACCTTGAACGTCGACCCCCAGCCAACTAAGGCGCTTATTCAAAATTTTTAGTTTTCTCTGCATTTTCTAGCGGTTCCATGCTCCGTCTGTCAGCTGAAAGAGTGGCGTAGCTAAAATCGACCGTGAACATTTTTGTCACGTACCCCTGAACTTTAGACTTTGGCTGCCAGAGAGTGCATTTTGGCCAGGAGAGGCACTTTCAAGTCGTGTGACAAAAATCTTCCCAGGTGAAATTTCTAGTTTTCTCTGCAATTTCCAGCGGTTCCATGCTCTGTCTGTCGGCTGAAAGAGTGGCGTAGCTAAAATCGACCGGGCACATTTTTGTCACGTACCCCTGAACATTGGACTTCGCCTGCCAGAGATTGCAATTTGGCCAGGGGAGGCACTTTCAAGTCGTGTGACAAAAATCTTCCCGGTTGAAAATTCGAGTTTTCTCTGCATTTTCTAGCGGTTCTATGCTTCGTTGGTCTCCTGAAGAAGTGGCGTAGCTGAAATTGAGAGTTCAGATTTTTGTCATTCCTCTGAACCTTGAACTTCGACCCTTAGCCAACTAAGGCGCTAATTCAAAATTTCTAGTTTTCTCTGCATTTTCCAGCGGTTCGATGCTTCGTCTGTCTGCTGAACGAGTGGCGTAGCTAAAATCGACCGGAAACATTTTTGTCACGTACCCCTGAACTTTGGACTTTGGCTGCCACGCCACAGATAGCATTTTGGCCGGGGAGGCACTTTCAAGGCGTGTGACAAAAATCTTCCCAGGTGAAATTTTAGGTTTTCTTTGCATTTTCCAGCGGTTCCATGCTCTGTCTGTCGGCTGAAAGAGTGGCGTAGCTAAAATCGACCGGGAACATTTTTGTCACGTACCCCTGAACTTTGGACTTTGGCTGCCAGAGAATGCATTTTGGCCAGGGGAGGCACTTTCAAGTCGTGTGACAAAAATCTTCCCAGGTGAAAATTCTAGTTTTCTCTGCATTTTCCAGCGGTTCCGCGCTCATTCTGTCTGCTGAAAGAGTGGCGTAGCTAAAATCGACCGGTAACATTTTTGTCACGTACCCCTGAACCTTAGACTTTGGCTGCCAGCGAATGCATTTTGGCCAGGGGAGGCACTTTCAAGTCGTGTGTCAAATATCTTCCCAGGTGAAATTTCTAGTTTTCTCTGCATTTTCCAGCGGTTCCATGCTCTGTCTGTCGGCTGAAAGAGTGGCGAAGCTAAAATCGACCGGGAACATTTTTGTCACGTACCCCTGAACTTTGGACTTTGGCTGCCACAG
Source organism: Odontothrips loti (assembly GCA_038380765.1). Taxonomy (NCBI): domain Eukaryota; kingdom Metazoa; phylum Arthropoda; class Insecta; order Thysanoptera; family Thripidae; genus Odontothrips; species Odontothrips loti. The sequence goes on from CM076255.1 coordinate 3,361,149, forward strand.
ATAGCATTTTGGCCGGGGAAAGGACTTTCAAGTCGTGTGACAAAAATCTTCCCAGGTGAAATTTCTAGTTTTCTCTGCATTTTCTAGCGGTTTTATGCTTCGTCTGTCTCCTGAAGAAGTGGCGTTGCTGAAATTGAGAGTTAAGATTTTTGTCATTCTTCTGAACCTTGAACTTCGACCCCCAGCCAACTAAGGCGCTTATTCAAAATTTTTAGTTTTCTCTGCATTTTCTAGCGGTTCCATGCTCCGTCTGTCAGCTGAAAGAGTGGCGTAGCTAAAATCGACCGTGAACATTTTTGTCACGTACCCCTGAACTTTGGACTTTGGCTGCCAGAGAATGCATTTTGGCTAGGGGAGGCACTTTCAAGTCGTGTGACAAAAATCTTCCCAGGTGAAATTTCTAGTTTTCTCTGCATTTTCTAGCGGTTTTATGCTTCGTCTGTCTCCTGAAGAAGTGGCGTAGCTGAAATTGAGAATTAAGATTTTTGTCATTCTTCTGAACCTTGAACTTTGACCCCCAGCCAACTAAGACGCCAAATCAAAATTTTTAGTTTTTTCTGCATTTTCTAGCGGTTCCATGCTTCGTCTGTCAGCTGAAAGAGTGGCGTAGCAAAAATCGACCGGGAACATTTTTGTCACGTACCCCTGAACTTTGGACTTTGGCTGCCGGAGAATGCATTTTAGCCAGGGGAGGCACTTTCAAGTCGTGTGACAAAAATCTTCCCAGGTGAAAATTCTAGTTTTCTCTGCATTTTCCAGCGGTTCCGCGCTCAGTCTGTCTGCTGAAAGAGTGGCGTAGCTAAAATCGACCGGGAACATTTTTGTCACGTACCCCTGAACTTTAGACTTTGGCTGCCAGCGAATGCATTTTGGCCAGGGGAGGCACTTTCAAGTCGTGTGTCAAATATCTTCCCAGGTGAAATTTCTAGTTTTCTCTGCATTTTCCAGCGGTTCCATGCTCTGTCTGTCGGCTGAAAGAGTGGCGAAGCTAAAATCGACCGGGAACATTTTTGTCACGTACCCCTGAACTTTGGACTTTGGCTGCCACAGATAGCATTTTGGCCGGGGAAAGGACTTTCAAGTCGTGTGACAAAAATCTTCCCAGGTGAAATTTCTAGTTTTCTCTGCATTTTCTAGCGGTTTTATGCTTCGTCTGTCTCCTGAAGAAGTGGCGTAGCTGAAATTGAGAGTTAAGATTTTTGTCATTCTTCTGAACCTTGAACTTCGACCCCCAGCCAACTAAGGCGCTTATTCAAAATTTTTAGTTTTCTCTGCATTTTCTAGCGGTTCCATGCTCCGTCTGTCAGCTGAAAGAGTGGCGTAGCTAAAATCGACCGGGAACATTTTTGTCACGTACCCCTGAACTTTGGACTTTGGCTGCCAGAGAATGCATTTTGGCTAGGGAGGCACTTTCAAGTCGTGTGACAAAAATCTTCCCAGGTGAAATTTCTAGTTTTCTCTGCATTTTCTAGCGGTTTTATGCTTCGTCTGTCTCCTGAAGAAGTGGCGTAGCTGAAATTGAGAGTTAAGATTTTTGTCATTCTTCTGAACCTTGAACTTCGACCCCCAGCCAACTAAGGCGCTAATTCAAAATTTCTAGTTTTCTCTGCATTTTCCAGCGGTTCCATGCTCTGTCTGTCGGCTGAAAGAGTGGCGAAGCTAAAATCGACCGGGAACATTTTTGTCACGTACCCCTGAACTTTGGACTTTGGCTGCCACAGATAGCATTTTGGCCGGGGAAAGGACTTTCAAGTCGTGTGACAAAAATCTTCCCAGGTGAAATTTCTAGTTTTCTCTGCATTTTCTAGCGGTTTTATGCTTCGTCTGTCTCCTGAAGAAGTGGCGTAGCTGAAATTGAGAGTTCAGATTTTTGTCATTCCTCTGAACCTTGAACTTCGACCCCCAGCCAACTAAGGCGCTTATTCAAAATTTTTAGTTTTTTCTGCATTTTCTAGCGGTTCCATGCTCCGTCTGTCAGCTGAAAGAGTGGCGTAGCTAAAATCGACCGGGAACATTTTTGTCACGTACCCCTGAACTTTAGACTTTGGCTGCCAGAGATGGCATCTTGGCCAGGGGAGGCACTTTCAAGTCGTGTGACAAAAATCTTCCCAGGTGAATTTTTTAGTTTTCTTTGCATTTTCCAGCGGTTCCATGCTCTGTCTGTCGGCTGAAAGAGTGGCGAAGCTAAAATCGACCGGGAACATTTTTGTCACGTACCCCTGAACTTTGGACTTTGGCTGCCACAGATAGCATTTTGGCCGGGGACAGGACTTTCAAGTCGTGTGACAAAAATCTTCCCAGGTGAAATTTCTAGTTTTCTCTGCATTTTCTTGCGTTTTTATGCTTCGTCTGTCTCCTGAAGAAGTGGCGTAGCTGAAATTGAGAGTTCAGATTTTTGTCATACCTCTGAACCTTGAACGTCGACCCCCAGCCAACTAAGGCGCTTATTCAAAATTTTTAGTTTTCTCTGCATTTTCTAGCGGTTCCATGCTCCGTCTGTCAGCTGAAAGAGTGGCGTAGCTAAAATCGACCGGGAACATTTTTGTCACGTACCCCTGAACTTTAGACTTTGGCTGCCAGAGAGTGCATTTTGGCCAGGAGAGGCACTTTCAAGTCGTGTGACAAAAATCTTCCCAGGTGAAATTTCTAGTTTTCTCTGCAATTTCCAGCGGTTCCATGCTTTGTCTGTCGGCTGAAAGAATGGCGTAGCTAAAATCGACCGGGAACATTTTTGTCACGTACCCCTGAACATTGGACTTCGCCTGCCATAGATTGCAATTTGGCCAGGGGAGGCACTTTCAAGTCGTGTGACAAAAATCTTCCCGGTTGAAAATTCGAGTTTTCTCTGCATTTTCTAGCGGTTCTATGCTTCGTTGGTCTCCTGAAGAAGTGGCGTAGCTGAAATTGAGAGTTCAGATTTTTGTCATTCCTCTGAACCTTGAACTTCGACCCTTAGCCAACTAAGGCGCTAATTCAAAATTTCTAGTTTTCTCTGCATTTTCCAGCGGTTCGATGCTTCGTCTGTCTGCTGAAAGAGTGGCGTAGCTAAAATCGACCGGGAACATTTTTGTCACGTACCCCTGAACTTTGGACTTTGGCTGCCACGCCACAGATAGCATTTTGGCCGGGGAGGCACTTTCAAGGCGTGTGACAAAAATCTTTCCAGGTGAAATTTTAGGTTTTCTTTGCATTTTCCAGCGGTTCCATGCTCTGTCTGTCGGCTGAAAGAGTGGCGTAGCTAAAATCGACCGGGAACATTTTTGTCACGTACCCCTGAAGTTTGGACTTTGGCTGCAACACATTGCATCTTGGCCCGGGGAGGCACTTTCGACACGATCGATGCAGGCCGTTGTCCGGCGGGTCTGCCTACCTTCCAGGGGCAGTTTTAACAAAATCGATTTTACGTGGCCCCATGGACCCCTAGTGGGGCCGCATCGACACAAGTCGCTGTCCGGCGGGTCTGCCTACCTCCCAGGGGCAATTTCAAGAAAATCGTTTATACGTGGCCCCATGGGCCCCCAATGGGACACGGTCGATGCAGGCCGTTGTCTGACGGGTCTGCCTACCTTCCAGGGGCAATTTTAACAAAATCGATTGTACGTGGCCCCATGGGCCCCCAATGGGACACGATCGATGCAGGCCATTGTCCGACGGGTCTGCCTACCTTCCAGGGGCAATTTCAACAAAATCGATTATACGTGGCTCCATGGGCTCCCAATGGGACACGATCGATGCAGGCCGTTGTCCGACGGGTCTGCCTACCTTCCAGGGGCAATTTTAACAAAATCGATTATACGTGGCCCCATGGGCCCCCAATGGGACACGATCGATGCAGGCCGTTGTCCGGCGGGTCTGCCTACCTTCCAGGGGCAATTTTAACAAAATCGATTATAGGTGGCCTCATGGACCCATAGTTTGGCCCCGCCGACCCAAGTCGCTGTCCGGCGGGTCTGCCTACCTCCCAGGGGCAATTTTAACAAAATCGATTATACGTGGCCCCATGGGCCCCCAATGGGACACGATCGATGCAGGCCGTTGTCCGACGGGTCTGCCTACCTTCCAGGGGCAGTTTGAACAAAATCGATTATACGTGGCCCCATGGGCCCCCAATGGGACACGATCGATGCAGGCCGTTGTCCGACGGGTCTGCCTACCTTCCAGGGGCAATTTTAACAAAATCGATTGTACGTGGCCCCATGGGCCCCCAATGGGACACGATCGATGCAGGCCGTTGTCCGACGGGTCTGCCTACCTTCCAGGGGCAGTTTTAACAAAATCGATTTTACTTGGCCCCATGGACCCCTAGTGGGGCCGCATCGACACAAGTCGCTGTCCGGCGGGTCTGCCTACCTTCCAGGGGCAATTTCAAGAAAATCGTTTATACGTGGCCCCATGGGCCCCCAATGGGAGCCCGATGGGGACGGGTTGGTAGAAATAACGTTGTTTCTACGGATTCTACGCTTCTACGTCGACATCGATTTTTCGTCGATTTGTCGACGAAGACCATGCTGGGTGACCTTTATTCGAACTTGTTTGATATCGTCGAGACGTCGTTGCATTTTTTTCGAAACGCTGTCGCCGTTGTGCATACGTCATATGGTGACGTTGTTCGGCTGTCTCCCGTCTACGTTGCGTGCACGTTACGCAGCATGGTTACTATGACATCGGTGTGAATGCCATATTTTACGTGATGGCGGACGGTGGATGCAACGTCGACGCGATTGCGCGTCGTCTCCTCTTCCGGCTCTGTCGATACTACGTTGTCCATCAGCGTAAATCTGCAGGAATCCGTGCGGTGCCTTTGATGCGACTTGTGTTGTGCATAGAGGCACGATAAGTTCGGTACGTGAGACGTAAACTGTGTACGTCGATACGACGTCACGCACTGACGTCGGTGATCGACCTCGTAGTACGAATCTCCTTCTAGGCGATAGTACGGAGGTCGATTCGTGGACTGTACGTCAGGCGATACCGTTGATACCCTTTCGGTGGTTGACTCGTCACAACAGCGTGTGCAATCAACGATGACACGTTAGCATTCTTAGTGAGGCTATGTAACCGTTCTCGGACTGTCTACGTCGGTCACTGATGTCGACTCGACGTCACCGATGCGTTCGCCACGACGCAAACACATCAGAGCGATGCAAGGTTTGCGTTCTCGGTGATGGTATGTGACTCCTCGCACGAGTGTTACGTAAGTTTTCGCTATCGATACGTCGTGGACGCCGCGATGTTATGTTTTCTGAGCGCGGCAGCGTTAGCGTTTTCAGCGACGCTACGTAGGGACACTAGGTCTACCTACGTCCGCCATCGACGTCGTGTCGATGTCGACACTCTGCTTGCATCGACGTGGAGAAATCAAAGGCAGAGACCGTTGCCGATCTCAGCACCACTACGTAGGCAAATGAGTATTATCCACGTAAGCTATCGACGTTGTATCCATGTCAACACTCTGCTTGCATCGACGTGGAGAAATCAAAGGCAGAGACCGTTGCCGATCTCAGCGCCACTACGTAGGCACATGAGTATTATCCACGTAAGCTATCGACGTTGTATCCATGTCAACACTCTGCTTGCATCGACGTGGAGAAATCAAAGGCAGAGACCGTTGCCGATCTCAGCACCACTATGTAGGCACATGAGTATTATCCACGTAAGCTATCGACGTTGTATCCATGTCAACACTCTGCTTGCATCGACGTGGAGAAATCAAAGGCAGAGACCGTTGCCGATCTCAGCGCCACTACGTAGGCACATGAGTATTATCCACGTAAGCTATCGACGTTGTATCCATGTCAACACTCTGCTTGCATCGACGCGGCGAAATCAAAGGCAGAGACCGTTGCCGATCTCAGCACAACTACGTAGGCAAATGAGTATTACCCACGTAAGCTATCGACGTTGTATCTACGTCAACATTCCGTTCGTGTTGACGCGGAGAAATCAAAAGAAGGAAACGTTTTAGATCTTACCACTACTACGTAGGCAAATAAGTATTCATGACGTAAGCAGTCGACGTCGTACCGACGCCGCCATTCTGCTCGTCTCGACGTGGCGAAATAGAAGGGATGAATAGTTGCTGATCTCAGCACCGCAACGTAGGTAAGTAAGTATTATCCTCGTAAGCTGTCAACGTTGTATCGACGTCAACATTCTGCTCGTCTCGACGCGGAGAAATCTAAGGCATACACTGTTGCCGACCTCAGCACGGCTACGTAGTCAAGTAAGTATTGTCAACATCACGCGTCGACGTTGAATCGACGTCAACATTCCGCACGTCTCGACGCGGAGACATCAGAGCACGGCAATGTCAAATGTCTTAGCACCGCTACCTAGATAAATTCGTGATAAGTAGCTGAGTAATGCGTTGTCGCTACTACATCGATGGTCTCACCGGCATGACGTAGTGATAACACAGCAACATGAGGTCCGTACTTCCAGCGCCAAAACATTGCCGATTTCGCTATATGTATGTTTCAAAATGTCATCGATACTGCGTTACCGATTCTCCTCGACCGGACGTGTCTAACAATTCCAGAAGAGACGTTAGTACTCTCGGGAAGTTAAGGTACCTGATCGTTCTTTATCTAAGCACCTAATCGATATCGGTACTACCACGTCAAGCTCTCCGTACTCACGGCACCAGAAGAGATGAATAATATGTGAGTAGTCTCAGTCATGAGACGAAGTCAGTCGTGGGGTGTCACCGTGTTCTATCATCAGTGCCCTGATGTAGTCACTACTCTCAAAACTGAGGTTATATGCCTAGGTGTCCCTGAAGTAGATAGTATTGTGCCATCCCCGGTGCGTCTTTTAGGTAATATTACATCTTCTCTTCACCAAGTATCAGCGTCAGTTCGAAAGGTGATATACTAGCATGATGCCCCCGTGATGTATTATACACAAGGAACCGTGTGCCTACCTACGTTAACAAGCTGAAAAAACGTAGCTGCCTGAGAGGCGCCGTAGGTGACTGCCACGTACCTGCTGTTACGTAAAGCAGCGTTGCAATACATGAGTCCCCAAAATACTATATGAAATGTACGGGCATAAGATGAATGAAGAACGTAGGTATAAGATGAGCAAATGAACACATCATACAACATCGTATACAAGAATTAAAAATATTTATTCACATCAAAACATACAGAAGCTGAATAAAGGGGGCGAGCAGGAATACAAAAATTGAAGCCTTCATGTAACGTACGTGTCAATGACCTACAGCGTTATGTCCTGAAATACAAGCTTATCTAACAAAACTGCAAAAACAACAATGCCCTGGTTGGGGATGAACAGAGCCAACATGGTCGTGGGAAATGGTTCTCACTCACTCTCTCTCTCCCCCTCCCTCCCTCTACGTAGATACCCCGGTACCCCTCCACAGGAAGGGTGTCTCGAGGGTAAAATTGACTCTTGACAGGAATGGAATTCGCTTTGAACACTCAACTATTAGGCATACCTAGGGGGTCCCAACCTCAGGAAGTCACTGTGCAAGGGCGATAAAGGGTAAAACAAGCCACGAGAAGAAAAGTAGGTCACGAAACAGGCAGCAACTTATTTCTGCCTGTTTCGACCTGAAAGCCTTTTGGCGACTCTTTTAAAAAGACTTTTAGTACTCTTTTGATTGTTCCGGGAAGGATCCTGGATATACCACAACGGCGACGGCTAATATTACTATCAGAATCGGGAGCTGACCACGGAGTTTTCAACCGTTGTGTTCGCGAGGGCTGCACCGGTCGTGCCCGCTCGCATCGCGACCACGCGCGTACAAATTTCGTGAGCCAGAATGGCGCTTGTAATATTTGCTGTTGTGGCACTTGCCTCGGCAGCTACAACAGCAGCCTTGGGGGTGTGCTGGCCGGACAAACCAGCGGCCCGCTCCATCGAGTGCACCGAGTGCCGCTCCCTAACAATCAAAAGAGGACAGCGAGCGGTGGGGATTTGATTTCTTGAGAGAAGTCCCCGCGCCCACGGCCCAGGCGCCGACCGGTATCAAATTTAAGCCGAGGCGAGCCGAGACGAGGCGAGGTGAGTCGAGTCGAGCCGAGACGATCCTGGATATACCACAACGGTGTGCTGGCCGGACGAACCGCTGGCCCGCTCCATCGAGTGCACCGAGTGCCGCCTCCTAACAATGAAGGGAGGAAAGCGAGCGGTGGGGATTTGATTTCTTAAGAGAAGTGCCTCGCGCCCACGGCCCAGGCACCGACCGGTACCAAAATTAAGCCAAGGGGAGCCAAGGGGAGCCGACTCGGGAGCCGAGCCAAGCCAAACTAGGGCAAGCAAGGTCAGTGCTTCCACTTCTATTCCGAGTGCTTCGGCAGGGCCTTGGGGGTGTGCTGGCCGGACAAACCGGCGGCCCGCTCCATCGAGTGCACCGAGTGCCGCTCCCTAACAATCAAAAGAGGACAGCGAGCGGTGGGGATTTGATTTCTTGAGAGAAGTCCCCCGCGCCCACGGCCCAGGCGCCGACCGGTATCAAATTTAAGCCGAGGCGAGCCGAGACGAGGCGAGGTGAGTCGAGTCGAGCCGAGACGATCCTGGATATACCACAACGGTGTGCTGGCCGGACGAACCGCTGGCCCGCTCCATCGAGTGCACCGAGTGCCGCCTCCTAACAATGAAGGGAGGAAAGCGAGCGGTGGGGATTTGATCTCTTAAGAGAAGTGCCTCGCGCCCACGGCCCAGGCACCGACCGGTACCAAGGGAGGCCAAGCAAGGCATGTGCCTCCACTTCCACCACGAGTGCTTCGGCAGGGCCTTGGGGGTGTGCTGGCCGGACAAACCGGTGGCCCGCTCCATCGAGTGCACCGAGTGCCGCTCCCTAACAATCAAAAGAGGACAGCGAGCGGTGGGGATTTGATTTCTTAAGAAAAGTGTTACACCCCCCCCCCCTCTTTATTCCCTCGAAGGCAATGGCTAAGCGGAGAAAAGAGGTGATCTGCACCTGAGCCCGTAGCAAGAGGCCCGCCTGCAGAACAAGGAAGACAGGTTGTGGAAAGCCTCGTCGGCTATCGGATCGGAGGGGGGGGGGGGGGGGGCACATGGCCCTCTGGAGTAAAAAAAGTCACGAACCTTTACAAAAGTCGAGAACAATCAAAAGAGGACTAAGAGTCTTTGAAAAAGAGTCGCTTAGAGGCTTTCAGGTCGAAACAGTCATAAATAAGTAAAAGTTAGGATAGCGAATAGTACTTGTCATTGAGTTAGTTTCAAAAACAGTCAGGACGAGTCCAAAGTTCAAAACATTTTTTTCCACCCACAGGATGAGTTTAGTCGACTCTGTTTTAAGTTACAACATTTAATTTTGGATAAATTTCCATGACACATGCGTGACTGTCTAGTCTCTTTTGGAAGCTTTATTTTCAATCCTTAACTCTTTCAGAATTGACTTCCGCGCCGGCGAGTAAGGCAGCCCACAGCGCGTGCCCATTCAATGGGCTGCCTACCCAACCGGCGCTCTCGCCGCCGAAGCGCCCCCAAGTAGGTTCAGCCGAGCTTGGCGACACTATAACGCATGTGCACGTGTTCCACCGAACTCATAAAATTGAAGGCCCGCTCCAAAAGAGGTTTTGGGGGCCCCCATACGAACAGAACGCGCCGAGCTCTCGACCCGAGCAGACCGCTCCGCTCCATCGCTCCGCTCATGGCGCCATCCGCGATCGCGCCGGTGGGGTGGGCAGCCCACTGCACAGGCACGCGCTGTGTGCTGCCTAACTTGCCGGCGCGGAAGTCAATTACAAAGCACCAATTATCTCCGTTCCTAGACGTTTGCGCCCACTAGTTCACTGGTGAAAAATGATCTCCTAGGGGTGCCGTACCTACCCACGACCAGAATGAGAATAGAACTTGTCATTGGATTCGGAAAGAGTTAAGGTTTGAAAAGAAAGTTTCCAAGAGAGACTAGAAAATCACGCATGTGTCTTGAAAGTTCACCTAAAATACCTTAAATGTTGTAACTTGAAGCAGTATAGTCGACTAAACTCACCCTGGGGGTGAAAAAAAAAATGTATTGAACTTTGGACTCGTTTCGACTGTTTTTGAAACTAACTCAATGACAAGTACTATTCGCTATCCTGACTTTCTGACTTTTACTTATTTACTCATTTTACTCATCCCTCGATTCGTTAAAGGTTGAAAAGAAAGTTTCCGAAACGACTGAAAAAGTCAAAAAAAATCTCACAGTCATTTGATTTGAAATCTATTTACACCTCAGAGGGGAGTTGGAGCCCCTTAAGTACTGCAGCAAGACGAGACCATACCGAATACATTTAGGGGATGAATCAGCTCTGATCAGAATCCTCTTCGAGCTCCCTCCTCCTCCGCTCTGACTCGGCGGAACGCTCCGCCCTCTTCTTGTCGCGAGCAGGTGCGTCCTTCAGCCAGTTGCCAGTCAATTCGGAGACCTGCGACACCGTTGCATTCGGAAACCTCCTCCGTACAGCACCTGCAACACATAAAGTCATAGCAGATTAAAATATGAAGGAAGCCAGTTGAGGACAAAGCGTAGAGACCAGTCAGTTGCCAGCGAATCCAAGTGCTCGCCATGTAGGACGGGTGGGCCACGGTCTGTTCTACACTTTACCCAGGAAAACCGAAAACTGGATCACGTGGTTAAAACTACTCGAATCACCCCCTTAAGCACTGCACAAAGTAAATGCTGAGGAATGGACCAGAGCTTGCGGAAGAACAAAACCGTGCGGAACAAAACCACATCGAAATCCAAACCAATTAACGTTGTCCGCGTGCACGATAATACTGATACTCACACATGATTGCCTTGAAGGGTTTGGTGCCGAGGAACGCATCTTTCTTCGGCTGCCCAGACCGTTGAATGCCCTTCATGCTCTTTCCGGACGCATACTTGTCCGTGTAGAGTGTACGCATTGCCAAGTACACCGCATCGCGAGGATTCGCTCCGCCTAAGCCATGGATGAAGCTGACCTGACAGGGGGCAAAAAGCAATAAATCAGCTGCCATTCAGATTTTAAAAGAGCAGGTAAGAGATCACAGGATGCGATTTACTTACAGTTTTAATAAAAGCCTCCTTTTCCTCCAGTAGTGTGATGAATCTCGCTCCGCGTCTCGGTCATCTAGTGGGAGATTTGGAAGCTCTTCACTGATTTGGTTGTCGATTGGAGGCATGACATAATTGAGAATTCGTTTGGTCTGAGCCATGACTGTCTTCATGTCCTCGGCAACCTTATTCAGCGCGTCCTTGTTCTTCAAAACCGCCTTGCCGACAGCTTTCACGTACCTCACAGCTAGAAAAGAAAATCAGACATGAAGAATACAGGTAATGTGGGAAAACAATATCGGATACACCTCACATTGCATACTAAGTACCTTCATTAGATCCAGATCCCCAGAGTCTCTTCTTCGCCGACGACGATGGGGTCTTGAACATGTCTCCACATGCGCTTCCAGCATCCGAAGGAGTGCCGCCGTCAATGGATTCAACACCGTCCATGTCGTCCATGTATTCTCTCAGCTCATCCTCCAAGTCCACGTCACTTAGATGCATGCTAATGTTGGACGGGCTCGGTGATGCGGAACGCCAGCTCTCATCGTCCGCAAAACTCTTCAGTTTACCGCATTGCAAACTCAACCCTTTCGCTGAACCGCCAGTTGGACGACGGCGGGGGTTGGAATTCGGCGTGAGGCTTGCTGATGTAGCAGTGCTCTGCCGCGGACTCCTCGCCAGATTCAATTTTTCAGATTTGGACGAGCCTGTGGTGTCATCAGTCCGGGATCTCTTGCTTTCTTTCTCCGAGACCGATTCAGCAGCACATCCGCTGCCCCTCCTAGGACTCTTCACTGGGCTCTTTCTCGGGGTCTTCCTCGGGGATCTCTGAGTCAGTATTCCCGTCTTCAATGGACTGGATGAGTGAAGTAACTCTGTATCCGCTCTTGCAAGTGCAGCACTTTCTTCATCACGAGTAACTGCTGCATCCTGCTGGATGGACTCCATCTGGTTGGTCATGAGCGAACTCGTATCAGGAATGAACTCCGCCGAGCCACTAGATGAGGACGCTCCACTTATCCTTCGCTTCCTGCGTCCTCTTCGGGATGATACAGATGCAGACATCTCCTCTTCAGTTGAAATCTCGCCATCAGTTTCTACGCGGTTGCTATCACTGAATTTCGCTAGCTGAGACCGGGCCTCATGAAAGGTATCTGCAATCAAAATCGGGCACATGAGCGAATTACAAAGAACTCTACAAGTAAGCAAATAAACACAACTTTTAGATTCACGGTATGACATCCCGTAGTTAACTTACCGTACTGGCCCACGACCTTAGCATCATGGACATTCCAAGTCTTGGGATCTGGCTTTCTCTCATTCTTAGAGAACGTCTGCACTCTACACTTATCCTTCGTCGCAGGCCAGTATACCTTCACGAGGATGTCAGTCCCAGTTAGAGTATTGACTAGTCGTGTGCTCTTGAACCACACTCGTGGTACAAGCTCGACCAGCTCCTCTTCGAAGAAGTCGACAACGCAGAATCTCTAACAAACAAAGGAAGTGAATCAGTACCTAACTACGTTAAAAAAGAAATGCAGACAGTCATATGTCCGCCTAAAAATGCAGACTGGCGTGTGGTTTTGAAGCGCTTCACAATAGCTGGTCCACCGCAAGTACTCATTCTGTCAATAATTTGTGGGTAGGTAGGGCACCCCTAGCGGATCATTTTTCACCAGTGAACTAGGGGGCGCAAACGTCTGGGTACGGAGATAATTGGTGTTTTGTGATTGACGTCCGCGCCGGCGAGGAAGGCAGCCCATAGCGCGTACCCGTGCAGTGGGCTGCCTATCCTACCGGCGCGGTCGACGCCGAAGCGCGCCGTCCGTTCAGCAGACGACACCGTAGCAGAGGCGTCGTCTGCTGCCAGCGAAGGCAGCGCCAGCGGACAACACGGTGTCGTCTGCTGAACGTACGGCGCGCTCCGGCGGCGACCGCGCCGGAGGGGTAGGAGACCCACTGCACGGGCACGCGCTGTGGGCAGCCTAACTCGCCGGCGTGGAAGTCAATTACAAAACACCAAATATCTCCGTACCTAGACGTTTGCACCCAGTTTACTGTTGAAAATGATCCCCTAGGGATGCCCTACCAACCCGCAAATTGACAGAATGAGAGTACTCACCCACGAAACCTATTGGATAGCTAATTCATCATATGCGCACATTATGATAGTCAAACTCGCGAAGCGTAAGCTTCCCGCTCAGCCCATGCGCCAAACACATTTGCCGTATTTGAATTTAAATATGTCAATTAGGGCTCCTAAACTCTGCGCGGCCACCTCGATGCGTCCTAAGAGCTAAGCGCGACCCTAAAAGACTTGCCGGTTTGTTGAGCGCCGAGCGGAAAGATCGCGCTTTGTTTAGGATGCATTGACCTGATGAAACCAAAATGTCGGAAAGAGGACATGTGACAGAAAGAGTCGATCTACCGGTCATTCCGCGTAGCGTTTGACTCACACCGTAAGCATAGGTGCGGCTAGTTGGATCATGAGAGGCGTCAACGACGTCACGTGATACCCATGCACGCCGACCACATCCCATCCGATCCGACAAAATCGTGATTAAGTTACAGTTGGACTCACCTTAGTATCAGTGACGCTTCCATCCATGACTGCTCTTCGACTGAAGACTGGCACTGGGAGCGAGACGATACGGAGTTTTGAGTGCGTGAGGGCACTGACACAGGCACTGAACGTTCCAACTGCCGCGGATCCAAACTCTAACTGCCGACTGACTGCGCACGGACACTGGCACTGAACGTTCCAACTGCAGCGGATCCAAACTCTAACTGCCGACTGACTGGGCACGGACACTGGCACTGAACGTTCCAACCACACGACACTGGTACTGCCGCGGATCGAAACTCTGCCGACTGACCCAGACTGGCGGCGGCGGGTGACTGACGATTTGGCGGACTTGGCGTGCGGTGGCTGGCTGGCTGGCGGCCTTTCGCTGTGCCAACGGTGGGTTTGGCGCGGAGAGCACCGGTGGTGGGGGCAGGGGCCCAGGCCAAGGTGCCCTGAGCGGAGACTGGCGGGACTGGCGACCATGCTGGCGACGTCGGGGCGGGCGAGGAGGGGGTGAGGGGCCACTGCCACCAGAGGGGATGGGCTACTGTGTATTGTTCTTGGACTCAGTTATGACTCAGTTCTTGATAAAGCTTGCAAGAAGAAACGGCGAGGGGTCTACCGCCAGTAGTGGGGGTTGTCGTTCGCGGCCCCTAGTTGGTACAGAGACCTGACCCTTCCCCACCATGAGTTCCAGCGTTTTTGGCCGATGGGGACTACGCGTGCAGTCCATAGGTATCCAAAAGACGTTGTCTCTTCTGCTAACATGAAAACGTAATCTTACCAGCTGACCTTATCTATGTAAATAACAAAGCTATATATCGCACTAAACACTCATCACTAAACACTAATCATCGACCTCGTCATTCATAAGCTGTTCGTCTGTGTGAATAAGCGGCAGGCAGAGATATCTTTGTCTAGGCTTCTCAGATGGCTCGTCTGGCGCATCTGAAGCATCATCAGTAAGTGGAAGTAGCACGCACTTCCCCTGCAGCTCGGCGATCCCCCAAGATTTCACACTGCAGTCCTTTCCCCACACCTCGTAGACTCCAATTGCCGATGATCTTATTGGCTCTACAAAAAAGTCCTTGGCGTGAGGTATCCGGTAGCCAACAACGAAGACACCACGCACGTTTGACACAATGTTACAGGCGCATATCAACTCTCCACGGCGTGTTCTAAAGTATCTGTCACCAGGAGTCAGTCGGACTGTTAGTACACCGATTGCCACCTCGTATTGCTCGCCTTTTAAATCTCCAAGTGGTCCCATCTCGTGCCTACGGCGAAGCTTCAACTGTGACTGTTGTCTACCTGGGAGTGTATCCGAATTTTCCAGAGCCTCATCCCACTGCTCTTCATCGAGTCGTCTCTTGATTTGCTCAAGACACCTGCCTGGTGCACGCATTGAGACATTGAGCTTATGGAGATATGACTCGAACGGAAAAGCTGAAAAATTTTCCATCACTCCGTGTCTCCTACAGTCCTCAGTGATGTGAGTCAGTGCGTGTGGTTTTGGGCAGACAAACGTTCCATCTCCAAACATCTCCTTAGCCCCCGCCACAAACATAAATAGCAATTTTTCTGCGTCTGCTAGTAAATGCGGCTTAGATATAAGAGCCTCCGATGACAGGATTCTTATTGCAACAAATAACTGGCAAAAGTTTTCAAAGGCTCGTATCGTAAAATATTTCCTAATTACTAGTAGCCCGTCGTACAGGAGAAATCTTCTCCACTCAGTTGCCTTCATCATAGACTTTTCATCGATACCTCTCACTCTTCTCTGAAAGCACTTTGGGAACCAATTTTTAAACTCCAGCATGAATGCTGATATAACCAAAATATCTGCTGGAGAAAGAGCCGAGTTTGCTTTCACACATCGTTTCTTCCTCTTTGCAAAGCACCACCACCGTTTCAGCACACCTCCTACGTATAGAATGTGCATTGGGTCAAGCACAAATAGATGCACCATGTCCATGTCGAGTGCTAAGAAGGGTGACTTACCCCTGTGGTATGCAGGCTGCGTTTGGTTTCTGAAGGACGTGTCAGTCCTCAAAGCGACATGACCTCTTCGACAGCTCATTGTCATGACACCTCCGATCTTTCTCCCCCGCACCTCACATCTCTCACATTGGATAAATGTGTTCGGCCCCTCACCAGCGTGGCAGTGAATTAAGGCTCGAGCTGGTTGATCCGCAATAACTTTGGATACGAGCACATTATAGTTCTTGTGCCTAACAGTAATTCCACCTGACATGAGTTCGGACAACTCGGTGATAAACTCTTCCAAAAGCTGATGAGGATTTGGCTTTACTGTGCCGCAAAACACAGCTACTAAAAATACGGCACTCCCTCCATAATCCCTTGTGCGAGCTACCCTTCCCAAAATAGGCCATATTTTGGTTTTGTACGTGCTTTTAAAAGGACTGAGACCGTCGACGTGGAAGTCTAATTCAATAGCGTCACGCCCTTCAAGATAGAACTCCGTTAGTTTGGGAAGGAGTCCCTTCTTAATGCCACGGTAGTACAATTTTCCATTATCCACATCACGAAAACAATCACTAGTATTATGCGTCCCTCTCATTAACCCCTGCCCACTTTTGGGCAGGGCTGCTTCTGCATGTTTACGAAACAGAGCAGCAACCTTCTCTTGTGCCCTCCTAGTAAAATTATGTCGTACAAAACACGACCTCAGGTCATTAGATAAGGACTGCTGTTCAGGGACATCCTCTTCATCCTCCAAATCATCCCTCACGAATGAATTGTCCTCGATATAATCATGATAATTATCTTCGAAGTACACAGTTCTTCTTTGACATTTCCTCGCCTGTGAAAAGTATGACGTATAAGAACCCTTCTGTATTTGTACTGCATTTCATGACCTCCACAGCGAGACCGTGTGACGCATTTCGACGTGAGAAAACAATTTCGCTGTATTCCTAATATAAATTCAAGTAGGCTCTGTGCGACGTCTCAGCTCTAGCATGTATTTACGGCGCTAAAGATTGTGCGCCGGATAGAGCCTACTGAAGTTAATGGTTAGGAATTTCAGTGCACTGCATGGCGCAGGCAGGCTAGCCTGCACCATGTCAGCCCACCCGCCTATAGCCTGCGCTACCTCAGCCTGGCGCTCTTTCGTGAACGCTATCTCGCCCGCGTCCTGGCAGGCCGGGACGGGCGGGTGAGATACCGTAGCGCATTGTGATTCTGCGGAATCGCAGTAGGCGCGCGAGATAAACAATATTTTTACACGTCGAATCAGGCCCAAACTCGCAGGTAAAGGCAACCACAACTGACCTTTGGTTTCGTGGGCCCCTCTTCTGTGCCGCTAAACCATGGCCTCCGCCGTGAAGCCATTTCGGAACCGATGTAAAATGCGAAGCAAGAAAAGAAACTTTAAAAAAAAAAAACAGGCTATGCGTGGAGGCTCGATGCGACTAGAGAAGGGAGAGCGTGACGCCTGTCGTGTTCTCGTCCTTCCTTAGGAGGCAAACTGTGGTCGGAGACACGAGTCGGCACGTACAAGGAAGCCGCCACGGCGCTCAACTCCACCGGTCGGCCATACTGGACCCCAAGGAGCGGGGGCAGGGGTGGGGTGCGGGGCGTCGGCACAAACAAGCCCGAGCCTGCACGCAGCGCACCGGCCGCCTGGCGCACGGGCCGCCACTTCACTGGAGAATTGTCCGATCGGCGCGATACGCAGACCATTTGAAAGCCTAGACGTTGTACTATGATCGGCTCGCTTACAGCCCTCATCTAAAACCAACCGTTCATGAAGCTTAGGCCGGGTACAGCCCGGTCTGGGCCAGTCGGGTTGGTATTAAGCGCTCTAGACCGGTCTAGAATTTTCGGATGGAAAAGATACGCATATCACAGGAAAGCCCAGACATGGCACTCAAATAGGCTCGCCTACACCCCCCAGGAGCACGGGAAAGGGGCCGTGC